>LR752723.1:18391-63666 GCA_902729485.2 Mus minutoides
AGAAGAATAATCATAGGACTAAACAGATTTACTGCAGAATTTAATAAAACCTTTTACAGAACCAAGAACAATGTTCTTCAAACTATACCATAAAACAGAAAGAAAAGACTATTTTTAAACTCATTCTATAAAGCCAATATTATCCTGGTAACAAATATAAAGGCATAACAAAAAGAACATATATACTATATGAATATATATGTAAAAATCCTTAATAAAAATATTGCAAACTAAATTCAATTAATACTGACATTATACACCATGATCACGTTGGTTTCATTCTAAGAATACAAGGATGTATATGCAAATTAACAAATATTATACAACACATATAAACAAGAAGGCAAAAAAACTCATAATCATCTTCATATGATAGCAGATTATCTTGTTGAATGAGAAAACTGAAAGCATTTCAACTAAAATTGCCATTATTTAATGCAGTATTTTAAATTTTAAGCAAAGTAATGAGAGAGATTAATGGGTTACAAGTACAAAGAAAGGGAAAGGGAGGGAAAAGGGAGAGAAATGGAGGGGGGAGCGTTAGGGAGGGGGGGCTCTGCCAGTAAATTGCTTGTCACATAAACATGAGCACCTGAGTTGGATCCTAATACCCAGCTTGTAATATCAGAACTAGGGAGACAGAGACCAGGAGGCATCCATCCAGTCTAGACAAACTGGTGAACTCTCGATTTAGAAAGACTATCTCAAGAAGCAGAATGGACAGCATATGATGACATCCATTGCCAACCTCTGTCTCTACATACATATGCATAAATGTGCAAAAATACACACATGGGTGTGCACACATGAACATGAGTACACATGTTTATGTAACACACAAGATTAAGTCACATGACTGTAATAATCTTTCCTATTATACTTGTTAAAAACATAATTTCTATAGTTAGTCAAACAGGAATGATGGTATGATCCTGGCCCACTTAGAATCTGCTACAATTCTGTCTCTAGTGCATAAAGCAGATGATGGTAGGAAAGATGTCCACACCTTCATCGTCTGAGCTTCCCTCTGCTAAACGTAATCTTCAGTGACACTGCACACTCTAAATTCTGTCCTGACATTTGCTGTCACCTGAATCTTTCTTCTCCACCTTCAAAGTCCATACCCTATTTTTAAGTTATCTTTTCTCACGTGTGCACGGTCCCTGTCCTGTACGGCCTCTTTTCCACAGACAGCAGAGTCATAAGCACTCTGGAGCTTCTGCCTGGTAAAGGGTAGCTTTAATGGTCAAGGTCGCCAAACTGAAACAAAGTGCATTTTGCTGAGGAAATTTAAGGGGCTTTTCCACACAGTTTCCCATAGTGTGTTAATAACAGTCTATATAATAAACAAACCTAGGCAAGCTTGTTTCTCTGATACAGGAAAACAAGCGCTTCAGAGGCTGCATGCTATTCAGGCCTACTGATGTAGGTCAGTATTAGTGAGAAGGGGCACAGATTAGGAAACAAGATCCTATACCTTGAAAGAAAAGTTTTCCAAAGACTCTAACAGTATCCTCAAATTCTAAAGTCATTATATATTTAACAAAGTTTAAAGTGAAGTATTCAATCTTATTACTAACAGTTTTTGAAAATAGTCAGACTTAGTATCCAAACTGCATTTTTCTAACTATTCACAAAATAATATGAATCTACAATATTTTTACTCAAGTACTAAGGCAGCACAACACAGTAACAAAATGGTATAAATATTCTTAGAAAAAAGTAAAATGCTGTTTGAGCAACTACCAGCATTACACTATAACTACAGGACGGCCAAGTTTCTCTTAGGGTATCTAACTTCATTAGCACAGCAGCCTCCTCGCTCACTGTGAAGTTTTAGACAGGTAGTCAGTGCTTGTTGTCTTTGCTATTTAGTTTAATGAATAATATTTAACCTTGTCATAAATGGACAGAGACGTGTCCACTCTTATAAACTATCTTAAATGTAGGCAATGATACATATGGCGTGCAGCTTCAGAATGACACTGAACTGCTGCTAAGGTGACTTACCTGTCTGGACGTCAATGACCATTTGATGGCCTCCTCTCATTCCTGGTCTGTTATCTTCTCCATCGCCTGGAGAAGAAAATATATTTTCGATAAAGAAATAATAAGACCTTGACCTCTAGAGGAGTAACCTGACTCTAAAGAGTAGTAACCAGCATCCCACGTAGACTCCTTCAAAATGTTAAAAATAAGTAAAAGAATTCATAGAGGAAAAATACTTTTGTTTCAAATAGTCAAAAGGTTACAGGATTCTAGGATACAGTGTATCTGCACATGTGCTTAAGATCAAAAACAGGTCACCACAAATAATAAGCAAGAATTCACCCACTAAGTTACATTCTTGGCTCTAAGGTTACAGGATACTAATATCACATCTGATATAAACCAGAAGGCCTAAGGTTTTCTAAATAAATCTCCCATTAGTTGAAATAAAGTAGTTTGGCAAATAAACTTCCCTGGTTTTTGTATGTAAATTGACATCATCTAATTCTGTACTAATTACACAGGAACACTATAAAATATTGAAACATCAACGTTTATACAGTTTTAAGCTACTTAATGATAAGGAATACTTTATGAGAAATGCATTGTTAGGTGAATTCTGTTTTTGTGTATACATCAGTATATTTACACAAATCTACATGAATTGCCTATTTTATACCTAGCCATATGGCAAAACATGTTACTACACTAAGTATTAACCTTAGGCAACTACAATGTCTGCATTTTTTCAGAATACCTAATTACAGAAAAGACTCAGTACTTAGACTAGATAGGAATTTCTCAGCTCAATTAAAGGCTCCTGGGATCATCATTATTGACCAAAATGTCACTATGAAACATATGATTGTATATAAAAACTGGAACAAAACCAAAATCTTTCCTCTACTCTGTACTCAACAGTCCTTTCTCCTTTGTCACAGCTAGGCACCCTTTAGATCTTGCAGTTCATTATCACCGAGGCCTTGCCCTCTTCTCTCCTCTAGCCAGTCTGATTGCTCTCAAAAATAAATTAAAAAAAACTAAGATATTAATTTTTAGCATTAGTGTTTTGTGTATTTAATCTGTTTGCAAATATGTGTCTAAATAAAATCACCTTACATAGGACTATAAAAATATAAGTATGTTCACACAACATATATAAGTTCAAGAGGAAATTTCAGTGTATATTAATGATTAAAGCTATAAAAGGTCTCTCACAAGGGAAGAGAAAGTCTTGGAAATATATGAAGGCCACAAGAAACAAGTGAATACCTCCTGAACCATCTTTCTTTAATGTAAACTTATGCAATAAACACTGCTTCTATCTGATGAGAGTCTAGACAATATACAATACAGTGACAAAAATAACACCATACAAAAATAAGGGGTTAATGAAAAAGACTCAACTCTGAATCAGATTCTGAGTTTGAGAAACAAAACTAAACAAACAAACCAGTCCCTATTAGACATAAAGGCCCTAAGGATCTGCACCTCCCAGAAGAAAGCATGAGGCAATTACTAAGGCATTCAAATACTCAAGTCAAGTGCCTCTAAGATGCAACTGTGCTGTGCATCACTTAATTAGAATTATAATGTCAACCTTCTTATTATCTGTGTATAAAGCTCATCATTTGTCCTTTTTATTCTCAAAGGTACGTCGTGTTTAGATATTTTGTAGAAGTTAGGTTTCCAGGAGCGTATACAGTGACAGCAGTATGCTCTCATGTTACATACCTCTATAAGGTAGTTTGGAACAGCATTCTGTGTGAAGAACAAATAGAACTGCTCCGTGTTTTGTCATAGTGATGAAACAAGAACTTAAAAGACAAGTTTAAATACAGTAACCTAGGGCTAGAACTATCGCTCATCAGGAAGTGTCTACCAAACACAAACAAGATCAGAGTTCAACTACTAGCCTCAGGAGAAAAAAAAATATGTATAATAATCCACTCTGCCATCTAGTTAAATAACATGTGCTTTTATTAACAGAGAAGGAGCATGTTTAGACCATCTAATGAAAACAGACTATAAAGAAGAAACAGAACAAGCCAGGCAGTGCAGCTCACCTTTGGTGCTCTTAGGAATAATCTGACTCCACCGTGGCTTATACTCCTGTTGACTAATATACTGATTGAACAAGCCATCTGCAAGCATAAAAAATAAGAATTAATTTATTTATATATATATATATATATATATATATATATATATATATACACACACACACACACACACACACACACACACACACACACACACACACACATCTCCCCCTAGTATGCTACCCAAATATAAATAGTAAATTATTAGTTGACATAACAACAGGAACTAAACGCCTCAGCAGCAGCCCATATGAAATTGATGATCCTGGAATGAGTGCATTAGTTGCTGTAAAGTTACTAATGCACACAATGGTTAAGTATGTGGCTTCAACAAATGCCTTGCAAGAAGGAAAGTAAGGACAATTGAAGGCTAGAAACCAGAAGCAGCAGAAAATAATTCATAATCTGAATATATGCTTATTTCATCAAAACACAACCATACATACTTTAAAAATAATTTCTGTCATCAATATAAATACAAATGGAGAAAAGGAAGAACAATGAAAGCCTGGAAGAATATCTGCCCTGGTGATTTCTCATCACCATTCTCTATTTGATTTATTACTTTTAAAGTCTTTAGCCTCTTGTAATAATCAATTTTTTAATTCCAATGTCTTCCCATTAAAAGTACTTAGAGCCCATACATTTTGTTACCAGAATACAAAAACAAAAGGGAAAAAAACAAAGAAGGAAATACAAATGCTAACAGCTTTGGTGTTGGTGCGTTATACAACCTCAGAGAAAGGAAAAACACGGCAAAATGCAAATTCCAGTTTTCTTTAGGCACAAACTGACGAAGAGATAAAGGTATTTCCAGTAGCGACGGAACTGCATTTATTGATGCTGCCAAATGTTATAAATCTGCTGTGTCTTAGTTCATTTAATCCTAAGAACACCCTTAAGAAGGACTGCACCTCCCTACTTTAAATGGAGAAGTGCCTACTTAGAGAATTAAGGAGATTCATCACACTCACAAATATCTTAAGTAGTGGAGCAATGACTCAGATTCCACTTTGCTCTTCTTCTGAATCCTTCCTCAGTATACTTCTCATCTTCCTCCTGGAGGAGTTACTACACTAGCTACTGTCTTCCCCACACATCTACTCTACTCCAAATGATTATCACCCCCTTCACTCATTTCTGTTGAAAGTTTATTAATGATACCTAGAACCCAATTCTAGATAAGGAAACAGGAGGAATATTCTAGAGGACGTGCAAGCAAAGTTTCATGCTTCTAAACAGACATTAGCCAAGAAAAAAAGTGACTTCTATTACTTTGGACACATTTTCATATACACATGCAATATATAATGTACATAACTACTAAACCCTAGTTATAGACCTAGGGAAAGAGTCAACTCTGTAATAACGACAGAGCAGAGGAAGATAAAGAAATTAGATCAGTGACTCAACCAAGCAGGAAAGCCACCTCACTCTGGGCTTCTTGTTGGGTCACAGTGTCCTTTTCCATCTATCCACATAACTAACTGAGAGCACTTGCTCCCTCATGAACCTGTTCTTTAACCCTGTCTTCTATCTCAATGAGGATTTTTCCCTGACACTGAAAACAGAGACTTGTTCAAAAACATAATAAAATGTCTCTTCTCCATAACTTGCATTCTTGGAACTTAAACAACCACCCTAATAGCTTTCTTTTCTGGGTTAATCATGAAGCTGTTGTAGCCAACCCTGTACAATCATTGAATGTCTGTCTTTCTTTGCCTTTGTAACCTTATAAACTTAGTGGGAAAAGAAAGTTCCTTTATACATCAGCACCCAAACTTGATGTCATGACTCTTGCCAATAATCCTTGTACTTTGAAGGCAGAAGCCTTAAGAATGAGGCCTGGGCAATGTGGTAACTTCCAGGCTTCCTGGGCTAAATGTAGTCCAGTTTCTGTCTCACCTCCGACTTCTGGCACACTGAGAAGCTGGCACTTGTATTTCATTGCTATAGGAAGGAGAATGCATGCAGCGCTACAACTGATGTAGTGGATGTTTCTATTACATCATTTACCCCATGGAATCTCGCTTTACTCGGCCTTTCTGACCAAAACCACCTTCATCAAAAAATCTGGGAATCTTTTCCCCACTTCCAGATAAAATGTGTTGTGCTCTTGTTCATTGTAGTAATACAACAGAAAAACAGAACAACAAAAAACAAAACCAAATGTAAATATGTTATATAGTCAAAATAATAAATTTTATTTAGTTTTATTTATTTGGGGAAATATAAAAGCTTTAAAATGACTTTCAAATTTAAAAAGACTATAAAATTATTCACAAAGAAGTAGAGTAGCACAGGGAGCTGGCTCAGTGGGTAAAATTTGCCATAATGATGAGGTAAATATAAACAGAAAACACAAAGAAAGAAATCAGTAAAACTATAACAGAAAAAGAATGAATTTCACTTTTCTGTTTGCTTTTTGAGACAAGATCTCACTATGTAGCCTTGGCTGGCCTGGAACTCAGTATGTAGAGGAGGCTACCCTAGAACTCAAAGATCCACCTGCCTCTATCTCCTGAGAGCCGAGATTAAGGGTATACGTGCCTTTTCCCATTTGATGTAATATGTAAAAATTAGCATATATTCCTTCTGCTCATCCCCTTTCTCCTTTCATCCTCCTTTTTAAAGAGAATTTCATGTATCCCAGTCTGTCTTCAAACTCACAATTCAGCTGAGTATGACCTGAACTTCTGCCCCTTCTGCCTGAGAAGAGAAGAGATTACACGTGCCTATAAGATTGAGGGTTTCGAGCATGCCTGGCGAGTACTCACCAGCTAGCTGATCTACCTTTCCAGGCTAGAGAAAAATTTTCAAAGAGAAATTTAAAATGCTTATTAAAAATATACATCACTTTAAGGAGAAAGGCAAACAGTTACTAATATTTTAGGAAGTTTATTTCTGACAAAAATCTAAAACAGGAAATCAGAGATCCCCAAAAAGTAAAATATCCTAAAGAAATTAAAAATGTCACTCAGAGGAAAGTATACTAAGTTGCTAATAATTTTCAAACTATTTAGCTTATGTATTCAGCTTCAGTACCACTCCTGTTCTTCTGTGATTATGACTATACTAAATAAACAACACACTTAATAAAATCTTCACTGAGCATGCATTATTCTTTTTTGTATTTTCTTTAATAGCAGAAACCCCTTAAAACTACAAGACTAAAAATGAGACTCAGGAAGCTTTTTAAAAACAAAAACAAAAAACAAAAAAAAATAAACCTTACCAATGATCAGAACATCACTGTAGTGCCACTGCCCAAATTTGATTTCTCATCCAAACAGATTACATTCAAAGAAGTATGTAAGTAGCTAGCATGATATATCTGTGTGTGTGTGTGTGTGTGTGTGTGTGTGTGTGTGTGTGTATGTATGTATGTATGTATGTGTATATATACATATACAGAGAGAGAGAGAGAGAGAGAGAGAGAGAGAGCGCACATAATCCTTTTTGGTCACTTATAAGTATTTACAAGTTTCTTCATCTTGAGTTGGGTGATACTAGTAGAGAATGTGCTAGTTAGTTTTATGTCAACTTGACACAAGAGTCATTTGGGAGAGGGGACTCTCAACTGAGAAAATGCCTCCTAAGGTAGGCTTATAGTGCACTTTCTTAATTAATAATTGATATGGGATGACCTAGCCCATTGTGGGTGGTGCCACCCCAGGCTACTGGTCCTGGGTGCCATTAAAAAAGTCTGGGCAAGTTTGAGGGAGCAAGCCAGGAGATAACATTCCTACATGTCCTTCTCCTTTAGCTCCTGCCTCCAGGCTCCTGCTTTGAGTTCCTGCCCTGATTTCCTCTGATGATTGACTGTTACCTGAAAGTATAACAGGAAATAAACCCTTTCCTCTCTGTGATGGCCATTCTTGGTTGTTAACTTGACTACATCTGAAATTAACTAAAACTCAAAGGACTAGGCATACCCATGAGGTATCTTTTTCTTGATTAAGTAATTTAGTGGCAAGGCTCTCTTCTAATCTGGGTTTTTCAGGTGGGAAGATAAACCTTTAATCCAGATCTTCTGAGGTGGGAAGATCCATCTTTAATCTGGACCATACCTTCTGCTGGCAGCCTAGATAAAGAACATGAAAGAAGGAGCGCCTCCCCCCCCAACCTCTCCCTCTCTCTCCCTCTCTATTCTCACTCACACTAGCAAGTCCATTCCTTCACTGGCATTAGAGCCTACTTCTTTGGAATTCTGGCATATATGTCTTCAGCTAAGTACATGCAGCCTTGTGGACTGAACTACTACTAGATTCTTGGAACTTTGTTTGTGGGCAGCCATTGTTGGATAGGTTGGACCACAGTCTATAAACAATTCTAATAAATCTCTCTACATATGCGTATGCATGTGTGTATCTATAGCTGTTATCAAAATATAACCTAAAGTTGGAAATTATTTTGGCTTTCAGTTTCAAGATGTTTTAGTTTACAGTCCTTGCAATATGCATGTATATATACATTCACACATTCATCGTACACAAAACACACACACTCACAGTGTGCGTGTGTGTGTGTGTGTGTGTGTGTGTGTGTGTGTGTGTGTGTGTGTGTGTAGAGAAACAGACAGAAAGACAGACACAGAGAGAAGGGGAGGATTCATTCTATAAATTCTGTTCCTCTAGAGAACCAGACTAATGTACTTCCCAAACTGCTTTTAGTGGTATTTTATCACAGCACTAAGAAACCCTAACAAAAACAACAGAAGAGATAGAAATTGTAGGAAGAGGGGTCTAGTCAGAGGAAGTAGACCACTAGAAGTATCCCCATCAAAGTTACACCCAGTCCCTGGCCCCAATTCTTCTCTTTCTCCTTCCTGTCAAGCCAGGAAGTAAGTAGCTTTTACCACATGTTCCCACCACCATGATACTCTGTGCCATTAGAGACCCAGAATCAACATCGACAAGGACTGTAAAATAAAATGTCTTGAAACTGAGAGCCTAAATAATTCCCCACTTCAGGTTATATTCTGAAGCTAACTAACTTGCTGACTGAACGAGTAAAAATTTATAGCAGTAAAGCATAGTTGTTAAATAGATATTGGTACCAGACTATGGGACCCCAAATCTTAGCTCTGTCACTGACTAGTTACACTGTCTTACAAATTAATCATTCTCTTTCATTTAATAGAGACAATGGTAATAGTACATATAACCTAGAAAGCAGGTATGACAATTACAAAGTTCATATAAAGAACTTAAAAAATACAAGGTCCACTGTAAAACTTCAAACATATGTAGTGGCAGAGGTGGCAGCAGCAGTGGCTGTGGGAGAAAAAATAATGTTGAAGATGATGAAGAGGATAATAATGATGACAACGAAGTAGAGCTTGGAATTATATTTGGAAGAAAACTATCAGTTTTTTTGTGCACTAAGTGAGAAATATGGCACTTATTCAAGTAAGAGTTAAAAGGAGGAGAGAATACCAGGAAAGGAATAAAAGAAGCTATCTGAAAAGAACTTGCCTTGAAGAATGAGTTGGAAGTAAATAATGAAAAGGAAAGTAAACAGCAAAGAGAATACGGCAAAAACCAAGGCCTGAAGGCATAGGTGAGTAGGAATTTGGGGAAGAAGCCATGTTTCAGGAAGCAGACTAGTGGTTATGTGGGAAGAGAAGGGAGCTTTTGCAATATTGGGCACTGCAGAGAATAAACAAAATCCCAAGGTAAACACTAAGGAAACAACTTGCTAATCCTGACAATAGCTCTAGTGCCCGACATCAGAAGCTCCTTTAAATTAGCCATGGGAAACCTGCTCTTTCAGAGACTAGCTCTCGTTGTTTTGTTCTCTGCCTCCTGAGTGCTGGGGTCACAGGCCATGCCACCACGCCCCGCACATGTGAAGATTAGTAACAATCAACCAGATCAGTAAGAACCAACACAAGACTCATGCTAAGATATGGAAAGGCAGGACAATGCAGTGCAACAGAGAGAGAAACCTAAATACAAACCATAGATGTAAGAAAGTAAACAAGTCATGGTACAAGACCTTAGCACCAAAAAGACACTGACTGCCGAGCAGCAGAGCCATGATAAACCGACAGAAAAGATGACACCCGAAGGCATCAAGCAGGAATGGTCAAGGTTGACGAAAAGAACGAAACTGAGACATTGAAGAAGTGAAGATCAAAGTGTTAAGAGGAGATGCTAGTAATGATATAATGACTGAAATGGGATAAAGAATTCAAAGAAGCATGAAAAATTAAACAGAAATGTCAACTTTAATAGGATAACTAAGAAAATGAAATTAAGAGTAAAACAAATCACAGTTTTTAACAGGCTGATGAGTTCAGCAATATAACTAAAGACAACTCTACAAAAGAAACTAAAGTATAAACGGACTATTTAAACAACCCAGAAAAACTGCAGATTTCTTTCAAAGAAACAGGTAGAAAAATAACACACTTTTCTCAACAAATAATAACGGAAGCCAGTTAACAAACAGTGGAGTAATATTCAAAATGTGTTTAAAAGAATATCTGCCAGCCAAAAAACTCTATATCCAACAAAAATACCCATCTTTAAGAGACAAATGATTCAGACAAACAATAAAGACTTGCCTTCGTTATTATTAAAATTTCTCAAAGATGTGCTTTAAGTCAAAGGAAATAAAATCTTAGATGTAAGATCAAAGAGACAATAAATCAGATCAGTAAAGATGGGGGAAAACTCCCTGTATAAAATGAAGCAATATCTGCAGGACCTCAAGTATGCCATCATAACTGACAGTGAAGGTATCAGTAAATAGAGCTGAAACCACATTCATAATCCTTGTATTAGAAGACAAAAAAAGGTGCTTACCAATTTTGTTAACTGTATACTTGTCACGATTTCTATCAGAAATATTATGCAGATGACATTAAAGCCAAGTAAACAAAGGGAAAACTGAAAATATTAAAGGTCAAGAGATGACAAGCACAAAGAAAAAATAAAAAGCACGACAAAATCTACAAAGTAACAAGGAAATCTGGCTCTGACTGTGAGTGCCTAGCGCCCTACCGCAGGGGCACAAACAGGAAGATCCAGGAGGGGCTGCTGAGCTGGCCAGCCTACAGACAGGGTCAGCGAGAAACAAAGAGAATGCTCAAGGAAGGCACCCATCATCCTCATCTGGTCTTTGCACATGAAGCATACACACAAAAATTAGTAACAGCTGGCAGTGGTGGCACACGCCTTTAATCCCAGCACTTGGGAGGCAGAGGCAGGTGAATTTCCGAGTTCTTCAGGGCTACACAGAGAAACCCTGTCTGGAAAAAAAAATTAGTAACAATAAAAAATAAGGAACATCTATAAGAGTTACTTCTTTAAAACAAGATACAGAAAGGTTGAAATTTAAAGACTATAACTCAACAAGTGCTTGCCCAGCATGCACAAAGCCCTGGTTTCAATTTCCAGTACCACACAAAACTGGGCATGTTAACAACCATCTGTAATCCCAGCACTCAAAAGGATCCCAGCAAGAGGATCAGAAGTTCCAAGTTATCCTCAACTACAGAGCATAATGGGCTACAGAAACCATGTTTAAAATACATAATATTGTCTTTAAGAAAAAGTTACATTTTGCAAATACTATGTAAAAGTGGATAAGCAACTCATAGTAAAACTTAAAGTTTAAAAAAAATTATGATGTGTAACTAAAAACATGGCAACAAAATATAGGAAGAAAATGAGAACCATAAAGAGACATGCAATCTAAACTTACATTCTTCTCAGTAACTATATCAAACAGACGCTACTGATAAAGGTTTATGCAGTGGGATTAGCAAACCTGACTTATAAGCACTGAGCCCAACAACTGCTAAGTCCACAGGCTGGTCAAGCATGAAGTGGATAAAAGCTGAACACATCTGGTCATGAGCAAGTCTATGTTTGGAAGGACATGTACCTGACAGCTGTGCAACTCCACTAGAGGTCAGAACAAAGCCAATAACCAGAAACCTCAATGATTCTGGAAATCTAAAACTCTAAAACTATTATTCACAAAAAAGCCATTTCATTTCATAATGAAAATACTGAACCAGACAATAACATATGAAGATCTGATTTTAGATCCTTAATCCATTTGTAAATTTTTTTTAAAAGTCTGATAATTAGCGTGGCATCTAAAGTTGTTATTTTTTAAAAAGGTATAAAGGCTAGGTATAGGCTAGGCATAGTGGTGCATGCCTTTAATTCCAGCACTCAGGAGACAGAGAGAGGAAGAACTCTGTGACTTCAAAACCAGCCTTGTCTACATAGCAAGTTCTAGGCCAACTAGCACTACACAGCAAGGTCTAGGCCAGCTACACCCTGTCTCAAAATGAGAAGCAAAACAAAACATACACACACACACACACACACACACACACACACACACACACACACACACACACACGGGTGGGCATGGGAGGAGGAAATCTCAAAGAGAAAAAGAGGTAACAGCAAATAGAGTGTAGAAAACAACAGAAAAGATAAGCAAAGCAGGAGTTAATCCTAAACAACTAATAAGCCAAATAAACTGCTTGTAACTGTATGGAGGTTTTAAAGAATAGCAATGCATAATAACTAACCAATATACAACAACAACAACAAAATCCCAGGAAACCTTGCAAACATTAAACAGTTAAAAAGATATTAAATATTCCTTAATCTCCCTAAGAGTTAAGTTTTTACATGTCAATAGACAATTGTTAAAAAAAATTATTAACTGATTGAAGCTGAAGCAAGCCACCAAGAGGAGTACTGCACTGTTCATAGACACTGAACAGTTAGGGAAAGTGCTCCCACCAAGAGGAGTACTGCACTGTTCATAGACACTGAACAGTTAGGGAAAGTGCTCCCACCAAGAGGAGTACTGCACTGTTCATAGACACTGAACAGTTAGGGAAGTGCTCCCACCAGGCCCTTCCAAAATAGAACACCTAACTCTAAAAGCTCTTCCAGGTACGTAAGCAAGAAAGAATTCACATCCTAACAGAAAGAAGACATTAACTTCTGAGTTCACTAGTTGAAATAGGAATACTAGATTTGAGAGAAATATAAAGGAAACACTATACAACCTTCTCACTAATAAATCCATGGAGAAGGATTCAAGGTAAACATTAACCAATCTAAATCTATGATAGACCCAAGGAAATACATAATGACAATGTTAAGTACATCTGAAATATAAAAAGTCAGCTTAAAATTAAAAAAAAAAAAAAAAAAGGTAACTGATTTCCAACATTTAAGGGTTAAATCAGGAAAAACTCATTATCACAAAAGATAGAAAAAGTAGTAAAATTCAATATTTGTTTGTTAATACAATTTCTTAGCAATCTGGGAATGTGATGCAAGGCCCTCCAAAATGACACATCAAACAGAACATGTGGACAGAGAGGTAAGATGTAGCTGCTAGAGTTTCCTGGTATCATAGCAGATCCCCAAGGATTCGCCATCAGAGGAATCAGATTTTCATAAGACTTACAAGATTAGGCTTTAGTTGTTGCACCCAGAGATTGAGTTATCATTGTTTCTGAACTGAGTTTGTGTTGCGTTTTCCTTCACACTTGCCTGGGTTCAAGAGAGAAAGGTGTTTTACCTGCCATCTATTATGTGTAGCATGTGCATGGTGGCCACAAGGGCCAGATCATCTGCAAAAATGGTAAAAATGTGTTACAGGATGAACTACACCTTTAGTCTCATCTCTATCTGACTGAGATATTTAAGCAAGACTCTATACTTAAGCTGTTTAAATCTGCACAACTCTGAGCATGGGTGCTGCATCTGTACCATGAATCACTAGGAGCAGCTGGCCAACTCGGCCAAGATCCAGTGCTTTGAGGGGGGGCCACCCCATTGTCTACTCCATCTACTAGGAGCACTCCCAGTCATCTGGGAGCATGTCATCGCTGTTGAAGATGAAATCTGATGCATAGCTGTGATGGAGATGGTGGTGGCCCCTAGCACCCTCTGAGAGATTGCTGAGCAGCTCTAAGGAGCTTTGGAGACCCATGGAGGCTCTGAGAGGAGACTCCGTGGCAGAGGAGGACTCTGCAGAGGCTGCAAAACCCTTGAACAACTGAAAAAAAAAAAAAAAAAAAAGGTAGATCCTATGGGAAGATGCTTTTAAAAAGTGGACATGTGAAACTGGAAGGAGCAGAGCCTCTCACGCAGAGAATGGCAAAAAGCAGACCAGGTGATGAAGGGTATGGAAGCAATGCAGGAACGTGGCCTCAGACAAAGCACATGGCATTACTGAATGAGGAGAGCTCTCTTGATGACTCTGGTCTGTGTTACCGCCGAAGGCCACGTCGATACCCTTGGTCTCTGCTGCCACCTGAAGCCATGTTGATACCTGTGGCCTGTGCTGCCATCGAGGGACATGATGGTGTCTGTGGTCTGTGCTGTGACCATAGATCATGGGTCCCTGCTGTCACCAGAGACCATGTGAAGTCCATGGTCGGTGCTGCTGCTTACTGTGAAAGGCAAGGAAGCTTCTTCTGCAGTGGCAGTGATGACTGCAGACTCACAGGTGAGACTGAGAGACATAGAAGGTCTCTGTGACAACCTCGTCACCGCCTCTCTCACCTCTCCAAAAGGAACAGTCTAGAGAGGAAGCTATTTTAGAGAATTCTTAAACATTGTGATAGGGATGCTGAAGTTAGCCCTTCACAGCTGATGGTTTCTGGTGGGGGTGGGGAAGGACTCAGGGTTAAAATTTTAAGGGGCTGGCCACTGGGAGTCTGACCATACTCCAGTGAAGATACGGGCAACCAAAGTAGACTTGGTATTTTTATCTACCTTTCTTTTTATTCTAAGGGGGGAGGGGTTGGGGTGTCACAGGTTGGGAGGTGGACATAGGAGGACTGGGAAGTAAATGGAATGGGATATATTATGTAAAAATCCCAAATAATCAATAAAAATATTACATTGGATATTAAAAAAAAACATAACATGTAAGAACACTATAGGATGTTAATCCATAGGTTCTTGTGGATATTTTTCAGGCTAACTTCTATCTCTAGTCTGCCATACCCTATCAAGAACAGATGATGCATTCAGCAAATGTTTCCCCTGTATTTTCTGAAGTGATGATAAAAGGATTTGCTTTTGAGAATACAAACTATACCAGAACATACGCTACCATTAAGTCCTCAATCATTCATATATATATATATATGTATATGTATATGTATATGTATATATGTATATGTATATTAGCTCAAAACCTAAACATAAAGAGAAAAGGAAAAAGGTTGGAAGGAAAGAAGCAAGACTGTGACTTCAACATTCATAGTAATAAACTAGAAAAAAAAAAAAGAGGGTGTCTGGTATTGTACAATTGGAATTCCAACCCTAGGAATCCAGCAGGTGGACTGGTACAAATTCAAGACCAGCCTAGAGTATAAAACTTGTTACAGGCCAGTCCAAGCTTCATAAAAAGACCCACCCGGTCTTGGGGAATGAAGAAAGAAAGAAAAAAAGAGCAAAAAGACAAGATCAAAGTAAGGAGAAGAAACCATAAGAATAAGTACAACATAAAGATTCAAAGGGAAATTTTTTTAAAAACTATGAATAATTTTGTACTGATAAATTCACAACTTAACTGAGGTGTGCATATTGTGCATATTGTTCAAAAGGCATAAACTACCAACACTCACTCACTCACTCAAGAATATCAAATGTAAGCAGCCTTTTATTTATTAACATAATAAGTTTGAAGTTTAGAAATCTCAAAATGAACTTCAGGCCCACTTTTCACCATTCATCCTTTAAAAGTTCACCATGGTATTATTAATTTATATAAAATGTATATAAATTGTCTTCAGAAAATAAAATGGGACTAATTCTCACCTCATTCTTTCTGTAAAGGCCAGAAATACCAACACAAAATATACACATTATGACAAAACTGTAGGCCAGTATCCAAACTATTCAACTATGCATAAGAACACTCAATACAATTTTATAAATCAAACATAACAAGATCTAAAATGAATACCAAAAGGGATTTTCATAGTATTGCAAAGTTGAATTTAAAAATGAAAATGAATATGATTTAAGGTGTGAGAAGTTGGTAAGGGCAGATCCTTTTACCACCTCAAAAGACACAGGAAACATGCTTGATAAAATGTAGTATCTATTCCTGATAAAGATTATAACTACATTTCCTCAATCTCATAAAAAGTTGTCTATAAAAAGTATAACTAGCACTATACTTAATGACTGCTTTACAAAGCAAAGATATCTACTGTCTCCACACTATTCAATATACTATGGAAAATCTGAACTAATACAGTAAGAAAAACTTAAAAATATTATGACTGGATGAAAACATGAAAAGGGTCTTCTAACAGTAAAACAAGACTAAATCTCTACCGAATATCTCAGGATACCAAAAGAAGTGAATTTAGCAAGACTGCAGAGTAGAAAACTAACATAAAAATACCTGCTTCATTCATATATACTAGCAATTACCAATGAGAACTTAAAATCTTTAAGTACTATTTGTAATAGGAATATAAAACATAAAATACTTTGTAATTGTGGTCTTTTCTACCCGTGCCCCAGTTTCCAAGTAACTACTTGGAGGCTCATTATTTATTAAAAAGTGCCTAGGCCATATAAGCTAAGCTTGTTCTCATTAGCTCGTAACTTATTTAACCCACTTAAACTATTCTCTGTCTGCATATGGCTGGTTACCTCTCCTCAGTTTCATACATCCTTGAGTCCAGGGTGAGTCTTCCCGTGACTGACTACCTTCCAGAGTTCCTATCTCTCTATCAGAACTTCCACCTTCTACTTCCTGAGATTTGCTAATAGGCCGACAGCTTTTAATTGACAGATAATTCTTCCACACAGTACACAGAGATTATCCTTACAATACTATGGGACAAACAATATACATATCATATCCAAGACCCAGTTATTAAGAACTAAAGACAATAAATGTTAAAAGAACTGGAAAAACAGAAAGTATAAACCATGTTTTAAATAAAGCACTGATAATTTCAAGTTGATCTATGACTGTACTATATATAAAACAAAACCCTATTAGATATTTTTTTAGGCACTTACAATCAATGTCACATACTTCTAAAATTCTAAAATTGACAAGAGAATTCAGACCATCCAGAATAGTCAAAATAGTTTTGAAACAGAACAATGCTTGATGACTTACACTACTTCATTTGAATACTTCCTACAATGCTGAGTACTCAAGATGGTGTGATATGGTCAAAATACACTGCACTGTCAAACCAGAAATTATTAGATTCCTACCTGGTACCATAAAAATTAACTCCAAGTCAAACATAATCATGAATGAAAATCTTAACTATAAAACTCTTGCAAGAAAACCAAGAGTTCTGATCTTCAAACAAAAAAAATGTTCAGCTCTAACATCAAGAGCATATTAACAAGCACACAGAAAAATTCTTACCATAAGGTAAAACTTCCAATGTTCAAAAGATGCAGAAAAAGATGAAAAAATTAAACCACAGACTATAGCATATATTATTGTTTTATATGTCTGGGATGTTTTATTTTTGTTTTGTTTGCTTGTTTTGGGGACAGAGTCTGATGTTCCTAGACTACCCTCAAAGTTGCTATACTTCTGTCCTACCGCAATCCACTAAATACAGGCCTATACCACCAGATCCTATGAAAAATACATTTTCTTATTTCCTTTTGTATTTGTATATGTTAATTGTACAAAATAGTGGGCTTCATTATGACATTTTAAATCATACCCCATTAGAATTGTGTCTCCACTACACTCAAAGAATATATTTTAAAATCCCTCATATATCTCTTAATAAATGACTTGTTTCCTGATAGACGTGTCAAAACACAGACATAGGTAAACAATTCACTAAAAGAGTGCGTGAAGATAAGAACAAATGCTTCACCAATGAAGACACAAAGATGAAAATATGCTATGCATTAGTTACTACAAATTGAAAGCAGAAAATATAGACATAGATTAGAATAGTGAATATTACAAGTATTGACATTACAATCAATGGGCAATTATGTGTAGCAACTGGCTTTTGACAATTTTATTTTATTTTACTAGAATTCTAAACATGAGCACTGTATTTCCACCATTCCCACCAACCACTCTTCCCTCCAACTTCACCTATGTCGTCCTTACTCCTTCTCAGTTTCATGACTTTATCTTAATCATTGTCACACAACTGAAACTTTTATGCACTATTTTTTAAGTAATTAATTTATTATTAGATAATTTCTTCATTTACATTTCAAGTGTTATCCCATAAGTCCCCTATACCCTCCCCCTGCCCTGCTGCCCTACCCACCCACTCCCACTACTTAGCCCTGGCATTCCCCTGTACTGGGGCATATAAACATTGTTAGACCAAGGGCCTTTCTTCCACAATAATGGCCAACTAGGCCATCTTCTAATACATATGCAGCTAGAGACATGAGCTCTGGGGGTTCTGATTAGTTCATATTGTTGTTCCATCTATAGGGTTGCAAACCCCTACAGATCTTGGGTACTCTCTCTAGCTTCTACATTGGGGACCCTGTGTTCTGCCCTATAGATGATTGTGAGTATCCACTTCTGTATTTGTCAGGGACTGTCAAAGCCTCACAGAAGACAGCTATATCAGGGTCCTTTCAGCAATATCCTGCTGGCGTATGCAGTAGTGTCTGCATTTGGTGGCTGATTATTGTACGGCTATAAAACAGCAACGCTGAAGAACTGGGAGTTTAAAAGTTAAAACAGACATACAATATGCCACCTGGTGGTTCTATTCCTAAAAAAGTCAAAGTGTATTTCCATACAAAGACTTATATACAAATGTTCATATCAACAGTAATAGCCCACAAGTGTGATTAACCCAAATGTCCATCAACAGATGAACACAGAAGAAAACTAGTTTATCTGTATCATGTCTGACTAAGCAATAACAAAATGATTTTTGACAAACCTAGATGAAATTCCAAATAAGCCAACTGAAAGAAGTTCAAGAGTATGGTCTGTTTACATGAAGTTATAGAAGTACAATCTCATCTATAGTGACAAAAAGGGAACAGTTGCCTAAGGATGAAACACAAGCAATGCAGGAGGGCTAGATAGATTGTCACAAGCAATGCAGGAGGGCTAGATTGTCACAAGCAATGCAGGAGGGCTAGATTGTCACAAGCAATGCAGGAGGGCTAGACTGTCACAAGCAATGCAGGAGGGCTAGATTGTCACAAGCAATGCAGGAGGGCTAGACTGTCACAAGCAATGCAGGAGGGCTAGATTAGAAAAGGACTGAGGAAAATTCAGGGACTGTCAATATTTGTTACTATGTATAGTGATGGTGGGGTCAGGTATGTAGGTACACACACATATTCGTCAACATGTAGATCAAAGTATAAATTCCAAGTATGTATAGCTTATAGTGTCATTTTATATATATAAATCGACCTCTAAAAAGGCAAAATTAGCTTGTCTGTTGTTTCCAAAGCTTAATCTTATTGTCATATGAAAATTTTAGGTGTTAGAAAAAAAATGTGGGCTGGAGAGATGGCTCAGTGGTTAGGAGCACTGACTGCTCTTCCAGAGGTCCTGAGTTCAATTCCCAGCAACCACATGGTGGCTCACAACCATCTGCAATGGGATCTAATGCCCTCTTCTGGTGTGTCTGAAGAGAGCAACTGTGTACTCACATACATAAAATAAAATAAAAAAAAAATTTTTTTAAAAGACACCTTAAAACACAGATCACATTTGTAGATCATATTAATGAGCACATTAAATACACTAAGAGGTTTTTGCTTGCTCCATTGTAAGAAGCTTGATAAAAGATGTTTCGATGTCCTACTTTCTTTCCTACTCAGTGGGCAAAAACTTCTTGGCCTCTTATATGCTTTCAGTGGAAGAGAAGCCAAAAATTTCTCTACTGTTCTTTTCCTTATTTGTTCAACAACTCATCATCAGTGAGGTCAGCAGCGAACTGAAGAACCCTGAAAGGAATCACTATTAACTAAGTGTTCCTAGGCAACTGAGAAAGCCCTTGGCAATAGAGACTATGATGTGACTAAGTTTTGGTTACTATCACTTCTTCTAAACTAGGTTCCCTTTCTAGAGTCAGAATTGCAAGCAACTATAATAAAGAGAGTTGCATTTGCTTTTAACAGCTTTTTCTAACAATGGGCATTCAACTGAAATCAATTTAAAAATGTAATTATCATTAATTTGCCTTACAATCAAAAGAAGTTACACATGGTAGTGGTTATTACTTTATATCACTAACACAGTAAAATCGGATGCCTTAGTGATAAAACAAGTCAACATAAAATAAAATTACCTATATACCTCTCTCATCCTAAGATTAGAAAAATACGTAAACTCACACTTAGAAATTGAAACACATTTATGTACTTTCATTGGAGGCACTGTAATAGTTTGATAAGACATTAATTATCAGTCTTCTTAGGTATACTCAATTTCAAAACTATCGCTTCCTTATTTGTAAATATGAGTCATCAAGTAAGTAAGTCACAGCAGTGTAGAAGGCTTGGGGTAGCTTGGGGGTACTTAACAATGGGAGTACCTGGCCTTAGGGTAAAGTATAGAAGCTAAAATAGAAAAGTACAAGTTCTAGTTTCTTTAGTTATAAGAAACTAAGTAGCACAGGCTAGCTTGGAACTTGCTATGTAGCTCAAGATGACATTGAACTACTGACCCTCTTGCCTCTAGTCTCTCCAGTGCTGAGTCAGGCCCAGCTTATGCAATGCTGAAATTCAAACTAAGCAAGTACTCTACAAACGAGCCACACCCCAGCCCTCCACAGCTTTATACCGAGTATTATTGGTCACTATGAGCCACTGTAGGAAAAAAAAGGGGGGGGGGGTTCTTCTCACTCACTAAGGAATAACAAAGCCTTCTTTTTAATTCAGATAACTGAGAACTTATATTCAAATTCAAAGCATCTCATAATATTATATATACATGTTGAAAGCCAAATTACAGGCCATTTAAAGAAGTCAGCAATTCTACAAGAAAAATCAAAGATTTTGTAGTATCCGTTCACACTACAAAGAAAATCATTTTAGTGCAAATTTCCTTGTCTGTTACATCTGCCAATACTTTTTGAATATGCAACCCTCTCCTATCCAAATCACGGTATTAAAAGATGAATATTGGTTATTGAAAAAAATTACTTAAAGGAATAAATCATTGATAACAGTAGTATCAAAAATTGTTTACCTGATTTATTATTAGTTAAGTGCTTGGTTTCCCAGAATGACAATGTAATATAGAAAATGAATTCAAATCTGTTTCTAATCTTTTTTTTTAATTCCTGTGATATTATAAACCTATCTTACATAAAATAATTCTCTACTTCAAGGGACTAGACACACTTTATAAGGTAAGTGCAGAGGAAAAATATAAAAGAGTAATAGCTGCGCATAGGCAGCATATATTCCTTTAGGAAGTTTCCTGTAAATACTGAAATATCCCTAATAATACAAGTTTCTAAGTTTCTTACCATTTACAGCTTTTTCAATCAACTCCTCGCAAGCATCAAAGTCACCCTTTAACACCAATTTGTCATGCATATCTGTCAACATTGGATGCTCCAGGGCAATCTTGGTTTTCTTCTGCAGGGATTCAAAAGCCTCTGTATAGTTGTGTTGTCTGAAGTGTTTTAGGCAAAGGCGAATGGCTTCCTGTTCGCGGTACTACTAGAACACAAGAAAAGTGGGGAAAAAAAGATCTGCTTAGCTGCCACTGTAGGAAACAGTTAACAATTAAAAACAAACTAACTAACTAACTAACTAAACTGAGCATACACACACACACTATATATATATATATATATATATATATATATATATATATATATATATATATAGAGAGAGAGAGAGAGAGAGAGAGAGAGGGGGGGGGGATTCTCTGTATAGCCTTGACTCTCCTAGAACTCACTCTGTAGGCCAGGCTGGCCTGGAACTCAAGAAGTTCACCTGCTTCTGCTTCCCAAGTGCTGGGATTAAAGGCATGCACCACCACTGCCCGGCTCCAAGCACTATATTTAATCTTTATTTTCACCTGTCAAGTAGTAAAACTGAAGCTTAATGCTACTGTAATAACTAGCCCAAGGTCACAAGTATGTTATCAAAGGAGACCAAACAAGATATAATTCAAAACCCTTTAGAAGAAGAAGGAAGAGGAGGAAGAGGAGGAGGAAGGAGAAAGAAGAGAAAGAAGGAAGAAGAGGAGGAAGAGGAGGAAGAGGAGGAAGAGGAAAAAGAGGAGGAGGGAGAGGAGGAGGAAGAGGAGGGAGAGGAAGAGAAAGAGGAGGAAGAGGAGGAAGAGGAAGAAGAGAAGGAGGTGGCTGCAACAGCATAAAGCTGCCAAGCAGTGATGGCAAGCGTCTTGAATCCCAGGCATCAGGAAGCAGAGGCAGGTGGATCTCTGTGAGATTGAGGCCAGCCTGGTCTACAGAGTGAGTTTCAGGACAGCCGAGACTACACAGAGAAACTATCTCAAAAAACAAAACAACAAAAAAATTCTATATTAAAAACCCCTTAAGGATGTACATTTTACAATTCCCAGAACATCAACTAATAACATCCCAATGCAGATACTGAGATAAAAAACAGCATGGATTTGAAAGTCGACACTCAGTTTACTTTAACAGGGTAAATGCTAGAAATAAGTAAGCTCAGAAAAGTAATTTAAAACAAGTTAAAACTATGTGCTGAAATCACATCAAAATTTCTAAGCATATTACTTTACAATGAGAATTAAGAAAACCAATTACATAAAACACTGTATGACAAATAAAAAGATTTGCTGATAAACATTACCCCTGAATAAAAAATTTACCACCCAAAAACTTGAAAAACAGGCAATTTAGAGTTACCTCACTTCTCAATACAAGGTTATCAAATACCTATTCTTTATACAATATAATTGTCAATATGTAAACCCATCAAATAATCAAAGCGATTCTGTATCCCGCTGATTTGACTTTTTTCCACCTTTGGACCTGGCTTATTATAATGCATGTAACAGCAGTTCTAGTAATGTGAGTGTCATCTAGCTAGCATGCTGGCTGTAGGCATTTCAATCATGGTCAAACATAAAATTTTCTATCAGGCTGTAAAAGTAACCCACTAAAAATGTATTAAATATTCATATTACTTTAAATTAAAAATAAAATTGAGGGCTAAGTAAATATAATAAGATAACAGCAAACTGTAGAGCCACGCTGCCTGAGCCCAAAGACTGGCCCAAGCACGTAAACCTCTCTGCTCCATTCCTATGAGGATTGATAATTACTTCTTGTAGAATAGTAGTAATTTTATTGAGTTAAGACTGCTGACCAGCTGACAGACCACAATGCTCAAATGTTAGTTGATTATTCACTTTTTACTATAACATTTTGAATTGGGTGTAATAAAGAAATTGGCACATTTCTCCCTCGATAAGTATCAAAGTCCAATTTAAAGCACAGTCCTACCTTGCTGTACCAGTTCAGACAAGGCTGCACGATATCAGGATCATCAACGCCACTAAGTTCAACATACCAGATGCTAAAGTTAAAGCTGGGCCCCCAGGACAAAAGTGGAACTTTAAGGAAAAGCAAAAAGAAGGGGAAAATTAATATGATTCAAATACAGCAAAGCCACTAATGCTTGAATCTTTATAAATTTTGTCTTAGGGTTTCTATTCCTGCACAAACATCATGACCAAGAAGCAAATTGGAGAGGAAAGGGTTTATTCAGCTTACACTTCCACGGTGATGTTCATCACCAAAGGGAAGTCAGGACTGGAACTCAAGCAGGTCAGGAAGCAGGAGCAGAGGCCATGGAAGGACGTTACTTACTGGCTTGCTTCCCCTGGCTTACTCAGCCTGCTCTCTTATAGAACCCAAGACTGCCAGCCCAGAGATGGTCCCACCCACAATGGCCCTCCCTCGTTGATCACTAATTGAAAAAAATGCCTTACAACTGGATCTCATGGAGGCACTTCCTCACCTGGAGCACCTTTCTCTGTGTGTCAAGTTGACACACAAAACCAGCCAGTACAAATGTATTCATCAAAATTATTACACACATGCCACACATCTAGATTTCTAGCCCTCAGGAGACTATAGTAGGAAGAACAAGAGTTTCTAAACGACACAGTTAAACTCTTGTCTCATATTACTGTTTTTAGCAAATGCATCTTAAAAACAAGTGTTTAATTTTTAAAGATGGCTTGTGATGTTAAAAAACAAATCTGACTGATGCCATATTTTCTTAGTTAATAAAAACTGTAATGTAAGTTCAAAGTCATGATACATCTATTCCTAAATAAATAAAACCAGAACTAGGTAATATAACAGAGGTGATATATACTGGCCCTACATACAGCAGATAATATCTTTAACCTATATCCAAGTATGGAATGTAAATTTCAATTATGCATCAATATATCAATATAGAACCTTGAAAACAAACCGAAGGGAAAAACCTTTAAAGGCAAAGGGAATTTTTTAAAGGCAATCTCAGCTTTGAGGACAGATCCAAACAGTAGGACATTGTAACAGCAACAAGATCTCAGGTTTTCTTTGTAAGAAACCAGATTTCATTCCAGGATGATTCAATATAAAGAGATACAGTGATGTAATTTACCACCTTAACAAAAGCTAAAAGAAAAAATATGTGCTTAATTACTTTAAAAATTCATCTTAAGCCTTAAATATACACCTAAGGAAATATTAAGTACTCTCACTCAAGTCAGAACAAGACAAAGAAGCCAATTCCTCTACTAATTCAATACTACACTAGATGTCTTTTTGTCATTTATTTTTATTTTTTACTTACTCACTTTACATCCTGCTCACCACCTCCCTCCCAGGCAGCCCCTCCCACAATACTCCCCCCTACCCCTTCTCCTCTTAGTGGTTAGGCCCAGCCCTGCCCCTCAAGTCCCTGCCAGGCTGGGCACTTTCTCTCCCACTGAGGCCAGACAAGGCTGACCACCTAGTAGAACATATCCCACAGACAGGCAACAGCTTTTGGGATAGCCCCAGCTTCAGTTGTTCAGGACCCACATAAAGACCAAGCTGCACATCTGCTATCTATGTGCAGGGTATACTACCTGTCTTAACGAGTACCATAGAGGTGGGGGTGGGGGCTAAAGAGATGGCTCAGCAGTTAAAAGTACTTGCTGCTCTTCCAGGGGAAACAGGTTCAGTTCCCAGGACTCACACGGCAGCTCACAACCATGCACAATTCCAATTCCATGGGATCTGATGCCCTCTTCTGACCTCCTTTTGCATTAGGCATATAGTGCATGGCACACATACATAAATGCAGGTAAAACATATGGATAAAGTAATTAAAAACTATATTTTTTAAAGAAAATTACTGATCACCTGAAGATGACATAGTTGTCTAACTGAAATTGTAAAAGACTTGACTGGCTATCCAATATTTCTTTTCAACTACTAGGTAAAGTACACAGAAGAAATTAGACTATAACACAAGTGCTTAAAGGATTTTAATAAATCGATGTTTTTCAATGTGTGGGACTCTGACATTAATTATTGTTCTTCATTAATAAATTTGACTTCTTTGATTCTAATTTTAATAAAATACTTCTAAAGGTGAGGCAAAAATGGAAATCCAAAGACTCAGTCCTCAACATCCCTGCCCTCATAATACTAAATCTAAAAGCTCACAAAAGAACCTGAGAAGGATGTATTACAAGCACCATCATAAGCTGAAAACCTGGATGATAAATATTTGTCTTAGGACAATGTTTCTGAACTGTGGTTTGCAAATCTGAACCACAAGATGGACTAAGTCAGTTTAAACAACATTTCATGTAAAAGGTGAAACAAGAACAAAGCAAATAATCACATCCCAGTGCTTGAAAAACTCATCAGGGTTTGGTTTCAGCTGATAGCTCTAGAATAGATGACAAGCCTCCATGAATAATTAAGGTAACTAGGTAACTACACCCCACAAAACCCTGTAAGAACCCTTCCAAGTGAGAAAACATTTGGAAAATAGCCTCATTAAGTTAACTGTCACTTAAAAATGGATTCATAAAGCAATTGTCAGCAAAAAGTTCTGTAAAGGGCCAACAGGAATCTCTTCAGCTTGCTGGGCTATGTGAGCTCTTTCAACTATTCATCTTTGCCTTGGGGCACAAAAGCAGCCAAAACCAGTGCACAAACTAACCACAAACTAATTTAAAAACTAAAACATAGGGACCTATAAAACCTCATCCATACACTACAGTCTATGAACCAAAGACATTAAAAAACAGTTTTAATTCAAAACCACTAAAACCTTACCAATTTTAATGAATCGACAAGGAAACATCTGTTCATCGATTTTATGTTTCAAGGTAAATGTCTCTTTGTTATAATCATTCTTCAGGCCACTGTTGGGTGGTGGGAGAGAGAAAAAACATTGCATGTTATCAAACATGATTTCATAATTTAGTAAACACACTAAACCACACTAATCCTATACGCAAATGTTAAGCTTATGCCACTGCTCACATTGTATATTCAAGACAATATAAACAAGTGGCTGAAAAGTGAAGCTGGTCAGAATGTGCACATCCAAATCAGCTGCAATATTATATTTCTTAAAACTATACAAAAGCAAATGAAGAATGTTCCACATGAACCAGAGACTGTGGCCAGCTGTATGAAAATGTGTGGCTACCTTCAATGTAGAAGTTAATCTTAAATTTTTTCAAGTAGTAGGAAAAGAATTAAAAACAAGTCAGTCATATCTAACAACTGCAACAGGCCGATATTAGAATTTGTCAAGGAATTAAATTTCTTAGTTACTTTTTTATCATCCACAAATTTTCAAAGGCAATCTTGTTCTGCTGATTTAATAGAATCTTCTTTAACCTAAATAAAAACTTACCCATATCACCCACCTCTTATTTAATCAAGACTGATGCACGTGTTTACAGGAAAATCCCTTACCATCAGACCTCCTTATACCCTAAAATACTTGTATGACTTAAATCAGAGCATGAAACTAGTACTTATGCAAGTGAAGTATTTTCTTATTGGGGTAACTATGTCACAAATACATCCCAAGTCACCATGGCCTTGTTTCTACTGACTGACTTTCCTCATGCATGGGACGTAACTGTTCTAGAATTCCAGGTTATGGTGCTCTTTCCAGACTGCAAGACATGCTGTCATGTTTTGTTTCCAGTTACTGACACTTCTCCTTTTACATCTCTAACAGTAAAATCTTACAGGACTATTTCTGGGCTAGGTAATTCACGTTTTCAGTTAGGTTTGTATTTTCCAATAGCCATGGCTTTTGTCCTTCTACCCACAAATGAATAGTTTGTTTGTTTTGGAAGTGGTGGGAACTGAATCCAGGCCTTTAGCAGTATCAGGGATTTTCATTAAATAAAAAGTATTTCTAAAGTTATTGACCAATCAAAATTATGAGTAGAAAAAAAAGAAACAAATATTTGATGCTTTCTCTATTATTTAACAATTTTAACTAGTATCCTATAGTTTAAAACACATACACACACACCCCTACCAACTTAAGCCACAATATTAACAAAGGTACTAGGAATAAAACCAGAAAAAGGTTCTTTACTTCCTAGGAAAAGGCACAAAGATTCAGCTATGTAAAAAGTAGACGAGCTCCGCAGTATGTCTCAAAGACAGGGCAGTCCTTTCTACCCCACAACCAAACCCACCTGGACAACAGCTCTGTCATATTTTCTTCATTCATTCCACCAAAAACTTTGAATTTCTTCAAATTGCAGACATGAGTTTTCTCATATTTTCCAAAAGTAATATTCTGAACGATAGCAGGCCTTTCAAGCTTCAGAATCAAGTACTGAGGGGAAAAGATAGAAGAAATCAAACTATACCCTCTGCTTAAAACAAACCTTAGATATTGGAACTTTTGACAGCCAATAGAATAATAAGAAAGCTCCATCTTAGGATGGCAGGCTTAAAGACTTTTTTTTTTATTTGTTTTAAAGCTAACAGAATAATATTACAGCACCTTACAGACAGTTATATTCTTCACTCAACAGAGGTTGCCAACTATATTCTCCTGAATGCTGAAAACAGACTGAAAGAAGCCTAGTGATGTAAATTATCATCAGTGAATGATACTGAACTAAAGACACACCAGACAAGCACTAACCAAATAGAACACGATTAAAATTAAAAAATAGCAACCACCCATTCCCATGGAATGAAAATGGCAGATCAAAATCTCATTGCATAATTATACACACACACAATACACTGAAAATTAATCAAAACTGATCAAAATTCATTTTTAGACTAAAATATTTAGATATAATTTAGATTAAAACTTGGATTTAACTAGGGATTCTCAGGTAGAACATCAGAAAAACACACCATAAAGTTTCACATGCAGATACCCAGCTTTCCCAGATACCTTGTTAAAGGGTCTATCTCTACTCCAGTGAGTATTTTTTAACACTTCTGTGAAAACCTAGGTGGCCGTAGCAGCATGGATTTCTATCTGGATAGTCTACTCTGCTCCACTGATCTACATTTCTGATTATGCAGTATCATGCTAAGCTCTGGCTCTATAATACACCTTGAAATCAGATATGTTGATACCTGCTTGCTCAGTTGCTTTCTTTCTTTCTGGGGTATGTGTGGAGGGCAGTGGACAGACAACACACAATTGATTTGGATATTGGAATTCTTTTGAGTTTACAAATAAATTTTAAGATTGCTTTTTCTATTTCTGTTAAGGATGGTATTGGCTTTTTTCTTGGGATTCTGCTCAACACTGTAGACTACTGTTGTTAAGGTAGTCATGTCCACCATTCTCCTAATCCAGGAACACAGGAGGTCTTTTTATCTTCTAGTGACTTTATCAATTTCTCTCTTGAATGTTTTAATGTTTTCCATGCCTTTCACATCCCTGGTTAGATACATTTAGCTCAAGGATATGGGTATGAACTGTGATAGGACTGTTCCTCTAACTTCTTTCTCATAATGCTGCTGGTATAAAAGACTGCTACTGATTTTGCAGCCTGCCACTTTGCTTAAAGTGTCTGTCAGCTCTAAGAGTTTTGTGTAAGTTCGTAGAATCTTATACATAGAATCTTATTATCTGCAAATCTGTCCTATTTTTATGCCTTAGGTTTCTCTAGTCTTGACCCTCTAGTTAAGAATCCCAGAACGATACTGAATAACTGATGAAAATAAACATCCTTATCTTCTTTGATTTTAGTAGAAATCCTTTGAGCTCTGTCCCATTTAGTATAATGTTGGCTATAGATTTGTTATATATAGCTTTTATAATGTTGAGATATGTTCTTTCTACTCCCAGTTCCTTGGGTATTTTGCTTGCATGCACTGAAAGTATTGCTGGTGCCAGTGAAGGCCAGAAACAGGTGATTAAATGCTCCAGAACTAGAGTTCTAGAAGGTTTTGAATTACCATGTGGGTGCTGGAATTGAACCCATATCCTCCAGAAGTGCAGCTAACACTCTGAACCACTGAGCCCTATCTTCATATCCTCCAGAAGTGCAGCTAACACTCTGAACCACTGAGCCCTATCTTCAGCTCCTACTTTGGGATTTTTATGATGATAACAAGTTATATGATATCAAAAATGTTTTTATCATCCATTGTGATAATCATGCAATTATGGTCATGAGTCCATTCATATAACATATTACATTTCTCGATTTCTGAATGTTGAATCCCTGCAGTATCTCTGGACTAAAGCCAAGCTTGATCAAATGATGATCCTTTTTATGCGCTCCTATATTCAGTTTGTGAGTACTTTGCTGAGAAAATTTTTAAAAGATTTATTTATTTATTTATTTATTTATTTATTTATTATGTATGATGTTTATTTATTGTTATATGTAAGTACACTGTAGCTGTCTTTATAAGCACCAGAAGAGGGCGTCAGACCCCATTACAGACCACATGGTTGTGAGCCACCATGTGGTTTCTGGATTTGAACTCAGAACCTTCAGAAGAACAGTCAGTGCTCTTAACTGCTGAGCCATCTCACCAGCCCTTGCTGGCAAATTTTGCAATTACACATATTAGGAAGATTGATCTAATTGTGTGGTTGATATGAGTAATACTGCCTTTATAATTAAGTTTTTGGTAATGTTTCTTTATTATCTATTTTATGAAAGAATTTCAGAAGAATTACTTTTAGTTCTTTGGAGGTGTGGCAAAACTCACCAGTGAATCCAACAGGAAATATATTTTTCTAGTTAGATTTTTTTTATTATTATTAATTCAATCTATTGGCTTGTTACAGAAGCGTTTAAATTATTTCACCATAGTCTAAATTTTGGTAGGTTATTTGAACCTAGAAATACATCATTCCTTTTAGATTTCCCAATGTAATAGAACATAAGTATATACATACATATGTTGGGTTTTGTGACAGGGTCTCACTAAGTAGCCCTGGTTAGCCTGGTTGGCACTCACTATGTAAATCAGGCTGGCCTTGGAAGCTCAGAGATCTGCCACTCTCTGCCTCCCTTAGGAGTGCTTGGTCAAAGGCATGTGTCATCACACTCAGTGAGCAGATATTTTTAATGTATTTCCACCTCTAATTTTATTAATTTGAGATACTTCTTTTGGTCATTTTGTCTAAGTTTATAGATCTTGTTTATCGTTTCAAAGAACTAGCTCTCTGTTTTAGTGATTTTTTTTGGTACTACCTTTTTTTGTTTTTAATTAATTTCTACTCTAAATGTTTTACTTATGTATTTATTCGTGTATATGAGGAAGTAGTATATACAGGCTAAAAGATGGTGTTGGGTGACCTCTTCCATTATTTTTTTGTTATTCCTTTGAGGCCAGGTCACTCCCCGTAGTGGGCGTGGCCTGATGCTGCTTATTCTGATGTTAATGTCCACAAAAGACACTGAGGGACCTTGCCCCTAATTGGTACTGACTGGTAAATAAAGAAATAAAGATGCTGGAAGCCAATGGCTGGGCAGGGAAGACAGAGGCAGGATTTGAGAATTCCCTGGTTTGGGATAGGGGGGGAGGCGGGGGAGATAGTCTGCCATGCTAGGAGAAGTAGAAGAAAGAAGTCATACCTGAGAAGAATTAGATAGCTGATAACTCAGGATTATCAATGGGAAGTGGATTAACCACAATGGAGTTTGGGAAGTGGCCCAGCACTGTTGAAGGTATATCAAAATATAAAGGCTGTGTGTGTGTCTTTCATTCAGGAGCATAAACTTGGAGCCGGTAGCGAATCCCCCACAGATGGAATTTATTTAAATACAACAACTCCCTAAACCTTGAGTTCTTTGTTCTTTTCTTGTTTGTTTGTTTGTTTGTTTTTCCAGCCAGGTTAGCCTTCAACAAACCCTAATAGTCCTCTTATCCCTGGCTCCTCGGAGCTGGACCATAAGTGGGTTCAGAGATCTGAACTTAGGTCTTTATACTTACACACCAAGTACCCTTACCTACTGTGCCATGTCTCCATCTCCTTAATCATTTCTTTTTATCTACTGATTGGGGTTTTTCTTGTTTCTTTTGTGTGGTGGTTTTTTTTCTTGTTTTTTGTTTTTGTTTTTCGTTTTTCTGGGGTTTTTTTTTTTTTTTTTTTTTTGAGACAAAGCCTCTCTGTGTAGCCCTGGCTGTCCTGGAACTTACTCTGCAGACCAGCTGGCCTTGAGCCCAGAGATCCTCCTGCTTCTGCCTCTTGAGTATGAAAATTAAAGGCCTGTGCCACCATTGCCCAGACTGTTCTTATTTTTCTATGGCCCTAACATGTAGCATTAAATGATGAGGCCTTTCTCATTTCAAATGTAGGTGCTAAGAGTCCCACTCTTAGTAATCATAGGATTACTTTCATTATATCCCACGGGCTTTGTTATGTTGTGTGTCATTTTCACTTGATTTTAAACGGTTTTATTTCTCTTTGATAGTGTGCTGGTAAACCTCCATAAGTTTATATACATTCTATAGTCATTCTCACTGTTGGTTTGTAGTTTCTTTCTTTCCTTATGATCAAAAAGAATACAGGAAATTATCTATATTTTCCTATAATTGTTAAGATTTCTTTTATGTCCTAAAATAAAATTTTAAACAAAGTTCCATAGGCTGCTGAGAAGAAAGTGTATTCTGCAGTTTTAGGAGAGAATGTTCTGTAGATACTTGTTAAGTCCATTTGGTTTATAATGTCAGAATCCAGATGAATTTGGTTTATTTTTTGACAGGACCTCAAAACTGATTAAGTCAAGTTCTGATTCACCCACTACAATTATGTTGAGGTCAAGCTGTGTCTTCATACCTAGCAAAGTGTGCTTTGTAAAACTGAGTGCACCTATACTCAGTGCATTTATGTTTAGATGCTTAAACTGTACTGTCTTCTTGATAGAGATCTCTCTCTCTCTCTCTCTCTCTCCCCTCTCTCTCCTTTTCTTTTCTTTTTTGTTTTGTTTTGTTTTTTGAGTTTGTAGGGATTCTTCTCTTTTATTGGTTGAGAATTTTTTACTATATACTCTGACCATAGTCACACACCCCTACTTCTCTCAGATCCACCCTTACCCGCTAAACTTTGTATCCTCTTTTTAGAAATTGGTGAAGCTCAGTTCATGCTGCCCATATACTCTAGGATATGTGGCCTTTTCTAGAGAATAGTCCACCAGCCAGGATCCACATCCTTAAAGAAAAATGACTGTTCCTTTTACAGCAAATATCAACTGTCTTAGCTAGGACATCATGGCCACCTCTCATTTCCTTGTTGTTATATGGTCTGACCTGTGCCTACACAGGACTTCTGTATGCTATTATGACTGCTATGAATTCATATGAGCAAGTATCCTGCTGTGTCCAGGAAACTCACTTTCCTTTCAGTCATCTATTGCCCCTGGCTCTTACAATCAAACTGTCTGTCCTCTCTTCCCAAATCATCTCTGAGCCTTGAGAGAAGGGGGTATGAAACAGATGTCCCATTAAGGGGAGCATTCCTCAGTCTCTTACTCTTTGCACCCTGACCATGTAGATCTTTGGTTTATCACCAGTTAGTACAAATAGTATAGATTAGTTGACAGATGTACTAATTTATAAGAAATCACTGAGAGTCAATTTAATACTATATCCACTTAGCAGAGTAATAGTAATAGATTCTTTCCTAGGACCTATATCCTTCCTAGCTAGCCACAGGTTCTTGACCCTGATAACAGTGCCATACCTGGGTTCCAATTTGTGAAGCATGCCTTAAATCCAATCAAGACTCTTTCTTCCTAAGGGTTACCTCAACTCATTTGTGCCACTACTATACAAGCAGGAGGTCTTGCCAGGTTGTAGTAGTATATGAAGTATCCTTTGTTTCTTCAGACTAGGCTGTCTTTCTCAGTGGTGGTCATTATGCCAGAATTGTAAGGGGAGGGTAATTTGTTTTTCATGTTACCTATTGTTTTTGCATTGGGACTTATGCATCAGGAATTCAATGGTTGGTTGTCACTGCTGTTTTAGGGTCACCTTTCTTTTTTTCAATGGTACTATCTGTATTTTCTTGGAAGGACTGGGTAGCAGTATGGTTGATGTGTCATTTTCCACTATTAAAATATTGTTCAAGGTATCAAATTCTATCCTGAGTCCTCTTCTGAGAGTAAACTATTCACTACAACAACAGACACTGCCCAGAGGTAGGCTTTCCTGGCTGCTGAGTTCCATCTGGGTTCTCTCACACTTCTTCCCTACTTCCCGGAAGGCTGTCTTGAGCTGCCAGCTCCTCCCTGATGGGGAGTCTTCTTCCTGCCCTCTGTATCTGAGAACTATTCTGGATCAGTATCTGGGACTAAATCTTGTTTTGACTCTGGCTCTAGATCCAGATCAGGCTCTAGTTCTGGTTTTAGCATGACATACTGAAGCCTCTGCAAGTGGGTACCTAAGTACTAAAATGAGTTTCTGGCATTCCTGCACTGAATGAATATCTGGGTTGGTGTTCAGTGTTTCCTTACCTTAGCGAGTTTTGGTTCAGCTAAGAGTGTGTGACATTTAGTCATGGAGATAAGTGGTGCCGCTTTATGGGTAATGTAGGTTACCCTAATAGGTATCACACAGTCTCTGACCTCATAGCTGTGTTTCCAAGATTAATCTTAAAATAATTACTTTGAATCAAGTAAGCCATATATATGTGCAGTTTTAAGGTGCTAGCTTTCATAAACCTTAAGCACATGTACAGCTTTAAATCAAGTCCTTTCCATAGTCTTCAAAGCAGGAGTCAGAAACAATTTCACAATAAACAACCACTAATAATGTAAAACTTCTTGCTATTTTTCTATACACCAAAACTGTGCCCATTCTGTCCAATAAATAAAACTAAATTGTTCATGTCCCTTGAGATTGGCCACAAAGAATCTCAAATTTGTGTCACAGTTACAACTAAGACACATTGATTACATGTTATCTATTTCAAAATTAAAGTAAGTTTACTTAATTACAAAACTTTAGGTTTCTTTTACCCAAGGATTCAATAGATGGAATGCTAAATGATTCAAGGCTCTGCTTGATTTATCAAGAACAGAGAAAATATTTCACAGCTCTACTTCCAATATTTAATTTGTTGCCTTTTGAGTACTTACTAAATAATTTTTTAATAAATGAGAAAGAAATATATAAAAACATTAAATGCCTTTAAATTAGTTAAAATTGGAAATTCACAGTAAAACATTATAATTTCAGTAATAATGTTAAAGTAAATAAAAATACAATCTTCACTCTGCCAATATATTGGCACCATGTTTGGGTATACATGTAATACAGAACATTTTGAGGTGACATATATAGCTATCAAGTGACCCAAATAGCTACAGCAACAGACAAATAAAGAAAAAGAAAAAGAAGTGCAGAAACTAGGCTCCCATGAACTCTACTATATTGTTTGTTTACCCATCTACTTTATGACACCTTCAAGGATACATACATTATGAATGTACCTACTACACCCTAAGCATGTAAAATTAAAGAATGATTTCTTTTAGTAGCAGCACTACTTACCAGGAAAAAGGAATATTTAGTGGCTGGCCGTAACACCTTCTGTGTATACCATCTTAACATAGCACACCAAGCCAGCACGACAGCTTAGCAGGTGAGGGTGCATGTGAAACTCATATGATGGAAGGACAGACTCCCAGAAATCATCTTTGCATCTTCACACGCACATATTCACCCACGCTCAACACATGCATACATAAGTAAACATAATTTTTAAAAGATTACAATAACAATGTAACAAACTATGTTGACTTTTCTGAAAGCCCCCACCCCCACATTCAAAGTTCAACTTACTAACATTTACAAAATGATTTGAGCGTAATAGAATGGGAACATAACCTGGCTTAGATCAGAACAGCACTCAAGTCCTTGTCTAACATTTTCTTCGTAAGTTGTTGTTGTTGTTTTTTTAGAACAAAACAAAAAACAACTTAATTTTGCATCCTTATTGATACATTAAAAATATAAATTAGTCGGGCGTGGTGGCGCACACCTTTAATCCCAGCACTCTGGAGGCAGAGGCAGGCGGATTTCTGAGTTCAAGGTCAGCCTGGTCTACAAAGTGAGTTCCAGGACAGCCAGGGCTATACAGAGAAACCCTGTCTTGGAAAAAAAAAATTTTATATATATATATTTAAAATTCAATAGGAAATAAAAGTGTCTCATCAAATCCCCACATTGTTTTTACCTATAAAATAAAAATTTAACAGACGAAAAAGAAAATGTAGCTCACAATGCTGAAGACAAAAATCAACTCTCAATGGATTCTAGATAATAGATAGCAATTGAGTAAGTACCCAACTATGCCAACTTCTAATAGTCTCCAGTGCTACATGCAATCTTACCTGGGGAGGATAGTTGCTCTCTGAAGACCATCTAGAAGATTGATCATTTGGTTTATCCACTAAAATGTTCCTAGAATTAAAAAAAGAAAGAAAACTGAAGTGATTAGTTAAAGTAGTTTATCAATAGTCAAAAAAAGAGAAATAATCCACCATTAAAAAATTACTGGAACTACCACAAAGTTATACAATGTTTACGGTTTGAAAAAGAATAGTATATAACCATAAAAAGAAGCACAGAAAGCCTCTAATTAATATAAGTGTTAAAAAGCAGTAAAAAGAATGCTGGGCCAAGAAGGAACCAACCTAGAGGTATGAGAGAAGTTGGAAAATAGAAACAAAATAAAGGCTGTAGCATGAGCTTAAAATAGGAAGTATAAAATAATAACCAGAGTCCATACTGCCATCAACAATCCCAGCACAACCATAAAAAAAAAAAAAAAAAAAAAAACCACACACAAACCCAAACTGTGAAACTTTAAATAAAATATATGACTAGTATACTTCCAAACACTATCAACTGAAAAACAAGCAGGGCTGGAGAGATGGCTCAGTGGTTAAAAGACCTTGTTTTTGCAGAGAACCAGTGTTCAATTCTCAGCACCCCACATGAAGGACCACAACCTTAGGAAGACAGACAGTTGTACAGAGGTTATAGGTTAACTCCTTGGGATGACATGTTATAAAAAAAGAACTGGATTGACAGTTACCAATGAACTCACAATTAGGAAGCCTGCTAGAATTGAACACAGTATCAAGCCAACACCTGTAATCTCAGTACAAATAGGCTGCACAAGCACTAGGAGATGAGGACATGAAAGAGAAGAAGGGAAGAGGGGCACTGCAGAGGGAAAGGCCCTAAAAGATCGGTTTGTTTTTTCAAAGTTTGAATAGACAACCTATTAGAACCAGACTCGGAGGTAATACAGATTTTAGAATTACTAGATAGAAATTTCTTTAAATAACTATGGTTATCATCACTTTAAGAGTTCTAAAGAAATAAGTAGATAATACATAGGATAGATAGGTAACATTAAAAAAAGAATCTGAGATTGGAAATATTCTAACAGAAAAATCCCAGGCTGAAAAGAGGGAAAAAGAGAGAGTGAGGGTGTCCAAGGGCTGCAAGAAATCAAAGAGCTATGACATACGCACAGCTGCACTGAAAGAAAACAGCAACAGGAGAAACATGCAAGGCAATGCTGTGACTGAGGGTTTTTGGAAGCCAGTAAAGATATCAAACCATCTATCCAGGAAGATAAGACTAAACCAGGAAACAAATACAACAACAACAATAATAGAAAGAAAACAAGGGAAGAAAATGTATATCTAGACTATACTGGTAAAGTTTCTCTATTGTTATGGTAAAAACTATACCATATCCAAACAGGGGAGGGGTGAGGTGAACAGCTCAGTGTCAGACTAAGACTCAAGCAAGGGCCGAGGCAACAATCACGGAGGAATCTGCATACCAGCTTGTTCCCCACAGCTTGCTTGGCTTACTGGCTTTTTATACAACCCAGGACCACTGATTGTCTATGGTGGCAATCAATCACTAATCAAGAAAATGCTCCACAGACATGTCCACAGTCCAATTTGATAGGGGCAACTCCTTAATAAGCTGACAAAAAATTAGCAGATAGGCATAGTATATTCAAACAGTAGAAAACCACAGAGAAAGTCATGGGAAAAAAAAAATCACAAAGAGTGGGGAGAAGTCCACTACAAAGAAACAAAGATAAGAATTACATTAAACTTCTCATCAAAAACTCCACAGGCGAATAAAGGAACTATTTCAAGTATTGAAAGGGGAGGGGAAAGAAATCCAATCTTGATATGTGATTTGAAAGTAGAGAGGGAATACTCAGGGTTGGACGTTTAAGTGGGACAGACATAGTGGGTAGATGGAGAAGAGACAAGGATCATCAAAACTAAGGATGTATTAAAGATCCTCCACTACTTTGTGAGCTATTAAAAAGAAGGTAAAGGTATTTGAACACAGTTCCCTGTGTGGGTGAGCAAGAATTTCCTCAGAAGACATGGGTTATTAAATGAAAATCTTAGTATCAGGAGTGGTATACTTCCTTATAAGTTATACATCAAAAATGTCCCATATGCCCCCTCAAACAATATTGCCACTGCTCTTCATGCCCACAAGAACTAGATCTACTGCTCCTCAGCACACATTTTGATTGTAGGGCATACAAAAATCCAACCGGAATTGACCTGAAAACTTCCTCACAGACAGCTAATGTTCATAATGCTGGCAGGTGCTACACAGGCATGTAGGCGAGGCGAGTCATCAATGGGATGACCCAGCAATGAATCCTGGACATTACAATACTAACTCACCAGGTAAGAAGTGCCCACCAGTACAGTGGTGGAGTGAAGATTATGGAATAATCGACCACTTTCTGGTTGGCTCTAAGCCCTGCCTGGCACTGTAAACCTGGTCAAAAATCCAGGGTTCTGGAGGTCACAGGCCATGGGGGTGGCGGTGAGGGGTGGGGCAACCCATGCCAAAATGCCTTCTAGATATTGGCTTATGCCCACAGATGAGTGCTGTTCTCAACCCTGACCAGAGAAGCTGATTCTATAGGAAGCAACAATTAATTCAAAGATTCATAACTAGGTCAAAGTACTGAGAAAAAGTGACTGTTAAGTACTCAAGTGGTACAACTAGTCCCCTGTTCTTCCAAGCTCCAGCTACACAGTAAAGAAAGGGTAGAAAGAATGTACAAGTTGAAGGATGGGGTGGAAACCTGTGAAATGCAGTATGCTGGGCAGGACATGGCTGCTACACTCATGAACTCACTGCAATGATGATTACCTGGTTATCTGCACAGAATCAAGGCAACATCAGTCCATATTCTAGTCGGTAGTACTACCTAGACTCAGTAAGGGTGTTGTTGTTGTTGTTTAAACAAGGTATAAAGATGGGAAGAGAACATGTTGGGAGCATGTTGGCATGTTGGGGTGTATAAGATCAATGCACACAGGTATGAAACTACCAAAGAATCAATTTTATTTTTAATTATGGGAACTTCCCGAGATGAGTAGTGGTAAAGCAGATTCCTGACTGTTTTGATCTTGTCACATATCCTGCATACCAAGACTGAGCTCATTCAGGAAGGATAAGGAGAGTCCTCTGTCACCCTCACTCCCTTCCCTACCCTTTTGCCTTGGGATGCTTCCCACAAAAGATCTTTTTCCCAGATGTCAGTTCCTGAATCTTGAATAGCTCAGCTTCTAAAAGTGTAGTCCAATACATTTCCTATTACAAAACACCTAATCTATGGCCCTCTGGTACAGTCAAATAAGAGAGGAATAAAATATATTCTGAAAATCAGTGTCTCTACCACTCATAAGCAGTCTACTGTTATTTAAAGCTAGAGTTAGATTAGTATTTAACAAACTTTAGGATAAGCAGTGTGATGGTTTGGATGAGAAAATGCCTCTAGAGTCTCGGGCGTTTCAGCACTATTTGAGGTGGTTTAGGTGGTGCAGCCTTCCTGGAGGAAGCATGTCACTGGAGGAGGGCTTTGAGAATAAAAAGCTTTGCCTGCTTCTAGTTGCTCTCCCAGTTTCAAGCTTACAGTTCAAGGTTTGAGTTTTCAGCCTCCTGTCCCTGCCACCTGCTTCCAGGCAGTCACAGCCATTGTGGCCTCTAACCCTCTAGACGTGTACAAAATACACTCTTGTATTAACACAAGCACTAAAAAGTTTAAGAGAAATGTAATTAATATGTAACAGAAAATAAAGTTACAGTGGAGGCTCATTTCAAATCAGAGATAGAAAATAAAAAGATGTAAGAAACAAGTGTATAAAATGGAAAACAGTTTTACATATGGCAGCTATCAATCCAATTATATCAATAATCAATTTGTGTAAATGGCTGAAATAAACCAACTAAAAGAGAATGCTGGAATGGATGAGAAAAACAACTGCTCAAATACATCAGCTCTGAGGAACCCACATAAAAATAAAGGACACGTGGATGCAAAGAACAGATGAAGCTGCAGCGTGCTTTAAATAGAAAGCGGACCAGCCAGACCCAGATCAGGCTTGCTTAAGAAGGGGAAATCATCAGGGACAGAGGGCCATTAATGAAATGTGTCAATTCCTCAAGAAGACACAACTCTTAATGTGACTGTACCAAAAAAAAAAAGTGTCAAAATACTTGAGGAAAAAATTGTCAGAATTGCAAGAAGCACTATTATAATTGCAGATTCCCAACATCTCACTTTCAGCAACTGACAGAATCAGGAGGCAGAAACTCAGAACACCAATGAGCTAAAAAGCACTATCGATCAACTGGATGTAACTGACATACACAGAACACTCACCAACAGCAAAGAACACTCTCCTCAACTCACGCGGGAGCACCCCTCACACGGGAGCACCCCTCACACGGGAGCACCCCTCACACGGGAGCGCCCCTCACACGGGAGCGCCCCTCACACGGGAGCGCCCCTCACACGGGAGCGCCCCTCACACGGGAGCGCCCCTCACACGGGAGCACCCCTCACACGGGAGCACCCCTCACGCGGGAGCACCCACTACCACTGGAAAACGTGTCAATAACACAAACAGCTCACAGACCTCAATGGGATTAAATTAGAATCATTCATACAAGACAGTTAGAAAAATCTAAAAATAGTTAGCACAGTTCCATATAATACAAAAATCAAGGAAGACTCAGGGTAAACACAGAAATAAATCAAACAAGATTGAAAATTTTTAAAAAGAACAAAAACTTACGGGAACGGTGCAATACCATGAAAACAACACTTAGCAGACGTGTTAAATACATACAAGAAAATTAGGAAGATTGTAAAATCAATCACCAAAGTTTCCACCCTAAAGAGTTAGGATTAAAAAAAAGAAATGTAACCATGATATCACAAAAAATAAAAAAGTAAAACAAAAATTACAGTAGAAATGAAACTAAAAATGAGAACTACGGAAAAGAATGAAGCCAGAGCCTGAGTACTTAAATACAAAACAAAACCAAACAAACAAACAACCCCACCCACACCCACACCCGCAAACCTTTAGCTAGGGTAAGCAAGGGAAAGGGAAAAACAAAACAAGCAAATGTAAAACAGAGCTTACAGATCACCAAGCATGGAAGCTTGGGGTTTTGTGGGTTTAGTGGTCCTTTCCTGCTCAGAGTCAGGGTGCTGGGCAACCTTGAGAAGGAGGCAATAGTGGCCTGGCTGGCAGCAGCTAAGAAATAATAGGGTGCCATCGCCACCAGCACAGAGTGGCTTCCATTCCTGACTTCAATGCCCAACCTACTTCCTAGGCCCCCAGCCCCTGCCACTTCTTTCCAACAGTGGAAACAGGAAAACAAGCTCCAAGGAAGGGCGGGCTCATTAGGGAGAGTATGTTGTGAGAGTGTGTGTGCCTGCCTGCCTGTGTGTGTATGTGTGTGTGTGTGTCTAAGAGTCTGGAGAGACCAAAGAGGATGTCAGATTCTCTGGAGCTGGAGTTACAAGCAGATGTACATCACCAAACATGAAAGCTGGAAGTGGATGCAGAACTCTGAGAATATCAAATGCTCTAACTATTGAACCATCTCTCCAGCTCCCTGGTTTCTATTTTTTTAATTAACATATAACATTTATACTCACTTATGTGACCACATTATAAATCAAATTTCTGTGCAAATACAATGACCAAACCAGAGTACTCAGAACTTCTATCCCTTGTGAACCACTTGTCAAAATCTGTGTGTACACATGTATGCCTGTGTATATGAATGTCATTTGTGTGTATGCCTTGGAGGCCAGAAGAGGGCACAAAACCCCTGAGACTGGAGTTCTAGATGATTGTGAACCACTTGTCAATTAATGGATCTGGGTTAGTTCCCCAATTTTGTAACATAAGAGAACTATAGCAACTGTATCTGCGTGCTGATTATCTTACCCTCTGACTGCTTTCCCTTCCTAGCTTCTACTAAGCGCTATTGTACATCTACTACTATGTGACTAATGTCTTTAGCTTCTGCAATATTTGTCTCTTTATACTTAATTTACTTTACTTAACATAATGCCCTTAAGTTTCAGTCATGCATTGGCAGGATTGCATCTTTTTTTATGGTTAAACAGTATTCTTCCTAACCCCTGCTCTGTCACACACATATATTCATGGACACACATACACCACACACAAACACACACACAATCTTTAAAAAGAAAATCTGTGTGTACACATGTATGCCTGTGTATATGAATGTCATTTGTGTGTATGCCTTGGAGGCCAGAAGAGGGCACAAAACCCCTGAGACTGGAGTTCTAGATGATTGTGAACCACTTGTCAATCAAACTCCAGTCCTATGCAAGAGCAGCAAATGTTCTTAACCACTGAGCCATGTCTGTTCCCACACAATTTTTAAAACCCATTCATCCGCTGATGGACATCTTGGCTGACTCTATAATTCTGGTTCCTGTGACTAGTGCTGCAATAAGCAGTGGTGTGGGTATCTCTTTGATGCAATGACTTTTATATACCCAGAAGTAGGGCTGCTGGGTCATAAAGTTTTTTGAGGGGCCTCTGTACTGATTCTATAACAGCTACACAATGTTCTTACTTACTAACTGACTGACTTACTTTCTCATATCACTATCCACAATATACAATTATCCTTTCTCTAAATCCTAGGCAAGTTCTTGCACAAAACTCATTCTATAAAAGCAAAAATCAAGCTAAAGAAATAATTAAAATCTTGTTCTGGTAAGGACTCTGTTAAAAGGTAAAATGAGAAGATACATCCTGGAAGAACCTATTTATATGTTCAAATAATGACTTACATCTAAAATATACAAGTATTTACAACGATTAGGCTTTAAAAAAAAAAAAGCAAACAATTCAATTAGAAAACAGGCAAGGCATGAATAAGAACTCATTGAGCATATCCAAGGGGGCAGATAAGCCTATGAAAACATGTGCAACACCAATAGCCATCACCAACATCCACAAGCAGTCATTATTACTTGCCTACCAGAACAGTTAAAATTAAAACATAGTGATAGCTCAAAGGCTATTATCAACTCAGAGGAACTCAGATAGCAATGGCTCAATGGATAATGACGTCAATTCAGTCCCCAAGACCCACATACTAGAAGAGAACTAACTCTTACATGTTCACACTCGCACACATAGACACACACACCAGAGAAAATGGAATACCTGTACCCTAATAATGTGAGTGTGAAATGGTACAGTCATTTTAGGTATATATTATAGTTTCCTACAAAAGTATTTTTGTGTGATTCAGTAACTAAACTCACCGGGGCAGTGGTGCCACCGGCCTGTAGTACCAGCACTGGGAGGCAGAGGCGGGTGGATCTCTATAAGCTTGAGGCCATTCTGGTCTACAGTGTGAGTTCCAGGACAACTAAGGTTACATTGAGAAATCCTGTCTAGAAAACCCAAAAACAAAACCAAATAACAAAACAAAACTAGACTCTTCAACACTGATTCAAGGGAAATAACATTCTATATCCAAATAAAAACCTACATACAAATGTTCAAAACTGCCTTACCTCTAGTAATCCCAAACTGGAAGCAATCCAGATGTCCTTCAATTGATAAAGATCAAACCATACTATACTTAATGAACAGATAAATACATTAATTGCTTTTATTTGCTTGAACCAAAAACTAATAAAAATGGCTACTCAAATTAGAAGGAATAAAAGGGACAGATACGAAGCTAAGCTGTACAGCTTAAACTCTGAAACCACAGGGGCTGGCAGATGGCTAAGATAAAATTACATGTTACTCTTGAAGAGGACCCAGGTTGGGTTCCCAAGCCTCTACACGGTACCTCACCACCATGCATAACTTCTGTTCTAGGGGGTCAGAGACCCTCTTCCCACCTCCACAGGCAAGCAGCATGGTATACATACAAACAGGCAGGCAAAACTTCTCATTTATTGCATATAGTTATATGAAATTATATGAGTCTTCAATGAGCCTATGAGGAGACTAATATTAAGGAGAGCAATTCTTAAGGTTCCCAGTGATTTCATCTTCGTGGTTATTCACATCTTCATATGGCCTATCTCTATTGTAGGATGGCCTAGAGACTTATTTCAAACAACAATACAAAGAAATGGCAATGTCGTGCCATTTCTAAACCCTAGATACATGAAAGTGACTTAGCTCATACTGACTCTCCCTAGCTGGCTTTGGCGAAGCAGAACATGTCTGAAGTCCTGTAAGAGCCTTGGAACAGAAGACCCTTCTAAATCATGCCTAAACTCTTGATACTTAAGTATCATTTAATAAATGTATTGTCTTAAGCTGTAATTTGTGGCAGACCGTTACTGAGGCAACAGATAATTAATGTGGTATGCCCTTCTTCATTCATATTGAAATATTTAGGAGTGAAACAACTTAATTTAGGAAATATCAGAAGAGAAATAGGTAAGTGCAAATAGAGAGTGGACATTTTGGAATGCAAATAGAAGGTCACTGTAGTACAAGAAAAAATTCACTCAGCTTATTATCACCATGGAACTGATCATGTTTGAGCCTGCAATAATTATCTCTAAGGATTCAAAGTACCCTGGGGACACACCATGCATACACACCTCACACAAGCAAACAGAGTCGCCACTGGGGAAAGCATGCCAATGACAGAAAACAAGCATTCCAATGCAGGCGGCAGCCTGGGAAACTCTCAGTGGTCAAAACTCAGAGTGAAAAGTTGTCTCATATATATTCTAGTACTAAGAATTACCCTGCTTCAACCTAAAGCAAAAAGTATTAAAAGTGGACATGACTTAGGAAAGGCTTGCTGCTTTTAGTATACACATTCACTTGTATTAGACTAAACAACAGTATATACACAGGGTTTATAAATATTTAAGAGATCAAACTATTTCCAGCCACCCTACAAGGATCATTTATATGTAGATGACCTTACTAAGGTAATCAGAATCAAATTCTGACTTTATCAAATCCTCAAACTATCATTCAATTTACTGTGTTACTGGGGTAGGATGCCTGACTTTTAAAATTTATTCTAAAACATCTTAAAAGATGTGATAAAGAGAGAAAATGAGTTATAATGGGGATGCGGAAGTAAGGCTAACTGGAAAAAAGGTAGCAACCAGACAGAGTCCAGGAAAGGGGAGTAAGGGGGAACAAATGTAAAGAAAAGTATAATGACACACATGCAGAAACCAAAATGAAACCCATAACAGTATATGCTAACCTAAAACACAGACACTTTTTCTGGTCTATCAACTTTATGCCATCCCTTTCCAAAAGTCCATCAACTTCTAAACTGCTCACACTGTTTGAGAATAGAGAAAATCCTTGAGAACAGACTCATATAGAATTGTCAACACCAGG
>LR752720.1:0-45412 GCA_902729485.2 Mus minutoides
CTCATGCATGACAGACAGGGCCTCTATCACTGAGTCCCAGCCCATGCGTCCCAGACCGTGCTCCACAGCTAGTTTTGGGACATGGTCCTCCTAAGTTACCCAGGGTGGCAAAGAGCTTGTATAGTCTGTCTAGGTCTCCCATGTGGCTGAGTTAAGAGACCCGCACCCCAACATTTTATGCATGATCTTAATGATGTGTCCTGTTTGCCTCTCCAAGCTTCTTTAGTGTCCTCCTTAAATTTGTGGGATCACTCTCAATAGTCCTCACACACGTCAAAGAACGCCTTTGAGCCATTTCTGCAAGTTGGTTAAACATGAGCAAACTAAGTCACATAAATTTCTCTCTGAGCGTTCAACTATGGCTTTAATGTGTTTTTAAGTGGATTACACTTTTTTGTTCATTTATACTTCAACATTCAGACAAAATTCTATACTAACGGTGATCTTGATCCTTAAACAATTTTGGAAGGTAGAGAAATACCTACTTCTAATTATAAGAGGTTTTATGCTTTCGAAGGATTGTTTATAGTTTTCGGTGTAGGTCTAGGGGAAGACCTTGTGAGTCATGTTCACCTGGGCACATTAGTTAATGGACTTTCCAAGTTTACTTCCCAGAGTGATGCTATCAATGATTTATAGGATTTTAAAATCATTCCTTTTAAATGACCCACCATTTTTTGTTCCCATTTCCCAATTGCGTGTTATTTCTATTATATTTGCAACATAATAAAAAATGCAAGATGGCAAGATAATTAAAACATTATTTTCTTACATGTTCTGGAAATTTTAGAGGACTATGAAATAGAAATTCATTAAAGCCCTTTATGATGGTGTCTTAGTCAGGGTTTCTATTACTGCACAAACATCATGACCAAGAAGCAAGTTGGGGAGGAAAGGGTTTATTTGGCTTACACTTCCATACTGCTGTTCATCACCAAAGGAAGTCAGGACTGGAACTCAAGCAGGAGCTGAAGCATAAGCCATGGAGGGATGTTCTTTACTGGCTTGCTTCCCTTGGCTTGCTCAGCCTGCTCTCTTATAGAACCCAAGACTGCCAGCCCAGAGATGGTCCCACCCACAAGGGGCCCTTGATCACTAATTGAGAAAATGCCTCACAGCTAGATCTCATGGAGGCATTTCCCCAACTGAAACTCCTTTTTCTGTGATAATTCCAGCTGTGTCAAGTTGACACAAACCTAGCCAGTACAGATGGTATCTAACTCCTCCCCACAGAGGCCTTAGCATTGATCCTGCCCATGTATCTCCGAGGTATTACTTATGGTGAGGGGTAAGTGATGCCGAATTATTTTACTAAAATGAAGGCATCACAAAGCATCCTGTGTGGGAGCTGGTCTCGCCTATTCTTCTTGCGTGAAAACACACGGTCTCTGGGCAGCCATTGGTTAAAGGCTTGGGGCAAAGCTGACACCGAAGCCTGACCTCGGTTCAAAGGGCCTTGCCTGAGCTTCTTCATCTGGGTGCATCCACTGGGGCCAGAGGCTGAGTGGATGCTGACTGTACTCTAACCCCAGCAGGGAATGCACCACAGAGGGACGCCACATGCCCATCCTCTTCCCTTTCATCACGACAATGGAACTCTGGAAACCGTCCTAAACCTTTTGGCGAAGTTATGCTGGATAATTACAGAAGCGAAGCGAGCTGTGCTTTATAGTACAGAATCTTCCTGTGAAAATGAATATGAAATTGCTTCCAAAGAGCTATTTTTCATTCGGAGGAAGGATAAGATCTTCACATTCCATTCAAACCTCAAAACTAGCCAGTATTAACACTCACGATCGTATCTATTTTTTTTTCTTGAATAGTATTCATTCCCTCATCTATTATTATTCCTCAGAATTATTATAGGTTGTTCAGGCTCAAAAGATAAGGCTAGATCTCCACGCTGCAGAGGGAAAGGATTCAGTATGAGGGTAGAATATTCAGTAGAATACCTTAATTTGAGTAATGACGTGTGACCAACCTGGGGTCGCCTAGACAAAACTCTGATTCTTTCAAACCATAAAATAAAAGTTACTTATGTCTTAGGTGGGCTGTGGAGAACTTCTGTGTTTTGTACATATATCAAAGCATTTTTGTATATTACAGGGTAGTCTGTAAAAACAATGCATTATCATACTGACCATACGTTCCGACAGAACTCTGGCATTGCACACACTGTTTTACAGTAGTGAATGCAATTTAAGAACCAAATGAGTGGATGGTAACGGAACTCTAATAGAAAAAAATAGATAACATTCAAGCAGAAGGATCTCCTTTGAAAAACTGAATTAAAGTATTTATTAAAAAAAAACACGAATGAAGCTTGTGAAATTTTCAAGAAGAGTAAAACTTGAAGGTGACAAAGTAAGTGACATTGGAGATTATCTCAGTGAGCCAGAATGCCCAGCAAATGTCACCTCTGACTTACTGACGTCATCGATCTCCTTGCTTGAACCAAGCTAAAGGTTATATGTGCAAAGTCAGCTTGATCACTTTAACCCAGTTCCGAAGGTTCTCCTTCCTCTGCCCCAGGAAGGAGAACAGGAATATTATATGAAATGGGAGCCCTTCCCATGTATGTAAAGATGTCATTACCCTGAGTGAGTCGGCAACACCAGCCACCTGCTGGAAGCGTTGTACAAATCAAAATGGAGTCACAGACGTTAAAAATCAGGTATCACAGGAGTCTACCCCCCACATATTTCTCCTGTAGGAAGAAGACAGAATCTGCTCTGCAAGCAGAGATGGACGCACTGAGAACATATCCGGTGTGTTTTCTGTACGCAGAACACTCGGGAGCTTACCTTTGAATGCGCAGTACTGGACAGAGAAAGTGATTCGGTCCTAGAGATATTACAGTCTGGTTCAGTGTTGGTCTCAAAGGAGTCCAGTTCATCCCCGCTGGGGAGCCCAGTTCTTGAGGAACTCTGAGAGCCCACAGCATAGCAGATGGGTGGCTCAGAACCTCCTTCCCCTTCACTGTCGGCAACCAGAGCATCCAGGCTAGAACTAAAACATGAAATAAACCACTCAGTGAGCAGACAGGCAGACAGACAGACTGACAGACAGACAGACAGACAGACAGACACTGGCTTTAACTCTTCTGCATTCAGCTTCTCTCTCTGGTGTGAGACGCAATGAGTGGTCATGTAACTTCTCTCTGATACTACTTTTTATACTTTTTTCCATCCAAATCTCTTTTGAAACATTTTTTTGGTTTTGTTTTTGTTTTTTTCCTCTCTCTTCTTTGTGTGTACACAAGTGGGTGGATCTGTGCATGCATATGCCTCCGACACATATAGAGACCACAGAGAACGATGTGCAAGAGTTAGTTCTCATCTACAACCATATGGAATCTGGGGGTCAAATTCAGGTGATCATGCTTGGCAGCAAGCACCCCTACTTGCTCTGAGTTGTCTCATCAGCCTTTTAAACACAAGTCTGTGTGTTCCTAAGTGGATATTCCTACCTGGCAACAGTCTCTTTGGTTACTTTACAAAAGCAGGTTCTACCGATACTGGCAACCTCACCATTTTTCTTTTGTAAATGCCGTTATCATCAGCCCTACATAGCTATTCTTCATATTCTGAGCATACCAATGATACCAAGCCATGGGCCTACATGCACAGCACCCTCTAGGCGATGACATGGGAAGATGCAGTTGGTATCCTTCCCCACAGCTGGAGAGCCAGGAGGGCAGAGGTGAGCATACAGAGAGACAGTAAAGCGCTCACATCGATAGGACAAGACAAGGGTCAGAAATAAGTCACCCATGAAGCCTCAAGAATGTCACACGAGACAATAATCTCCAAAGTTAAAGACCCTGAAAGTCTCAGAAAGATGTAAAGATTCTTCCTGACTGCAACTTTTTTCTTCCCATTTAACTTTCATAGCCATTATGTCAGAGGACAGAATGCAACTGTACATGTTCAAGGTTCAGTCCCTTATAACATTTACATTTTAAACCACTCCACTAAGCATCAAGGCCATGGGTGGTCATGGGTGACCATGGGTGACCATGGGTGGCCATAGGTGGTCATGGTATCATGGGTGGCCATTGGTGGCCATGGGTGGCTATGGGTGGTCATGGGTGGCCATGGGTGGTCATGGGTGATCATGGGTGGTCCTTTTTAGCATATTTTTTTGGCTGTTTCAGTGGTAGAAGATGGGGTTTTTTTATCCAACACAATACTGGAAAATCATCTTATTAGGACTTCAAACAACAGAAGATGAAATTTTGAATGGCCCCGTTTGGATTATCTTTTTTAAAACAGGCTATTTTAGTGGAATATTGATTATATAAATTAAATGTCTCTCAGACAGAGTTCTTACTCCATGCTTAGGATTTAAACTTCAGATCAGTTTCTAGCCCTGAGTTAGTCCCTGGGCACAGGAAGGCCCTTGGGAACCTGTTAGTAGCTGCAGGCTCCTCTTCCAAGAGCTCACTGCAATCTTTTCCTTTGCGTGGAGCAGAAGAGAGGTCTGGAAGCACGCTTCTACTTTATTTCCTCATTCAAATGAGGAGTAATTCCAGCCACACAGGCAACGCCTCTGTGACAGGAGAGGCTCTGATAGCACACCACAGAGAGCAGACTAGGGACGACTGACGCCTCCCACCTCCCCTCAGCTCCTCACAGAGTCGCTTAGAGTCTTTTATTTTAATGAAAAATGAAGCTTGGTATAAATATTCCTGATAAATGTTATTGGTTTGGAGTTACAGTAGATTATAGCTATTTTAAGATTCTGCATGGTCTCCTAACACACAAACAGTCTAAGATTGGAGAAACAGGTGCATCAGAGCCTGCCTGATCAGAGTTTTCAGCTATGGTCTCTGTGCTGGTGAAGTGGACTCGGTCAGTGCACAGTAATATCCTACTGTGGGTCCGCTGCCTTCCGGTTACAGTACAAGGTACTCCATCGTTGTGAACACTCCCTGGATGCTCCATCACTACCTTACTTTTAGCACTAGGAAACAGGGACAACTCTTCTCCATCTAAACCTGGATGGCACTCTTCACGGTTGCCTATAAGACCATACGGTCATAGCCCACTAATGGGATGTGAGGTGGATCCATTAGGCTATGATCAGAACTTTCCTTTACAGTAACATAAAGTGTTAGATCACAGAATTCATTCCACAGGCCATTGTATGAAACTTCTTTTTTTTTTTTTACCCTGTGGATTATGATGAGACAGAGAAGTGTTTGAGGCGTGTGAGTTTTAAAATCACACAAATGGTCGTTTCCCATCAACTGAGGTTTTGTTACTTAATATTTTAAAATAGGCATTTTATGACTTATTTTGCTTCTTGATTTCTCAAAAGAGATATGGACTTTAAGTAACGCAATCACTACATCCTATACATATGAAATTGTTGGGTTTTTCAGAAAGTTAACTTTTTGGGGGCTATTTTCTTTATTTCATTTCAAATGTTATCCCCTTTCCCAGTTTCCCTCCCTCCCCCTCCCAGAAACACCCTATCATATCCTCCCTCCCCCTGCTTATATGAGGATGTTCCTCCACCCACCCACTCCCACCTCCCCATCCTCCATTCCCCTACACTGGAACATCTATGGAGCCTTCGTACGGACCAAGGACCTCTCCTCCCATTGATACATGACAAGGCCATCCTCTGCTACATATGCAGCTGGAGCCATGTGTACTCCTTGTTGATTTTTAGTCCATGAAAGAAAGTTACCTTTTGTGGCAAACATTCATAGAAAGAAAAAAACTCTGGAATAAGTAATTCCAGCCACACAGGCAACACCTCTGTGACAGGAGCGGCTCAGATAGCATACCTCTGAGAGCAGACTAGAGACGACTGAAGCCTCCCACCTCCCCTGTGCCACAGCTGCCACAGGAGATGACATGGCCTCTGCTAAACTCCCATTGTGGAAAAAAGAGTGACCCAAACGCATCAGGCTACACAGCTGAATCTGTATGTGAGGCATCGGCTCACATTCTGGCTGATGATGCAAAGCCTACAGTGTATTGATGTTTCTGCTGCCATGGGTGTGCTGTGCTCCCAGTTTGAAAGGATCCAAAGAGATTGTTATTTCATAATACCTTGACTAAAACTGAGAAAGAACTGTGAAAACAAATAACCTATCCACGGGCTATTTGTCCTAGGGTAAATTGTAATCACAATTTGTTATTGTCTCCTTAGGGAAAGTAAGTTAACTGTGGCCAACACGCTGTTACCTGAAGACACCCATGACTTTGCCACTAGGATTTCAGACTGGTTCAGATGCCATGGTAAACCCAAACTTCCCAAAATTGTTAGTGTGGCCAAGATTTTTTTTCTGCTTCCTGCTCATCTTTTCTACAAGCCCATGGCATCCTGTGTGCACAGAGGCAGGATTCAGAACGGGTTCTGTGAATTTCTGCTGTCCTGCTAAGGTGGGGAAAGTCCTCTGTGGCTTTTAGATACAGGATAGGCAGAGAGCTGCAGCATCTGGGTTCGAGTGTGTGGCCCCATCAATAGCTCTAACCCTTAGGAAATGGAAGATTCATCTTAGTTAACCTTGTCCCTCTACCATCTACACTTTTGACTGTGTGGCCCCTAAATTTCTCTTTCCTGTCTCTCGTGATATTGCTCACTTGGTAAATCTCACTGTGTGGTTTCCGTCTCTCAGGCTACACCCTCCCATGGTAGCAGTCACTGATGGGAGGGAGATGTAGTCAGCTCAAGGCTACAAAAGATTATCTGCAGCCACCGGCCTCCCTGCCACCATCCCTGCATCTCTCAAGATGGAGAGAGTGCACAGGAGTGGGCTAGCCTGTGGAAGCAGCCTGACAGAGGGTGTTTCTCAACAGAACAGCCTCTCCTTCCTCCTCCGAGTAACTGTATGTATGTGTGTTGGCAGGTGGGTGGACAGGGAGACATTTGATATTACTGTGCAGTCCAGACTGATCTTGAGCTTGTAATCTTCCCACTTCTGGCCCCTGAGTCCTGGCTTAGTTTTTCTGATATTCTAAAAAAGGAAAAACTCTCTATCTGTAGCAAGAGGATTTTTAAAATTCCCAGAACAGAAATATACAAATACAAATTTGAAGTTCTGGGAATACTTTTATAAGGAGAACAGAATAACCATTTGTGCTTCTTCTGCCTTATATGACTAAATTGTCTCTTTAAACAATCAACTTCTTGAGATCTAAGGGGCACTTAACATATCCAAAAGATTCTGCCAGAATGTATTAAGTTGCGCACGGTTTAATCTACTTTTGCAGAACTGCACAGAAACTGTCCTACACTGTTGGATTCCTATGCCCAGCACATATAAGCGCCCCCCAAACCCTATGTTGCAATTGAACTGTAAAACTAATTGAAATTAGCCACTCTCTGGCATCTATAAAACTGTACGGTAAACCACAAGCATAAAGTAAAGACTTTAGGACTTATGGTCAAAATAACCTTTTATATCAATACTTGGAAACTCAGTTCGTAGATCCATATAAAATCCAATCCAATGGGTGGTGTCCACTGGCAGCTGGTCCCCTCCCTGCATCCCCTTCTTCATCTGCTATAGCTCATTTCTAAACATTTACATAAATGTTTAGAAATAAATGCTATGTTCATTTCTAAGCATTTACATAAACGTGCACATGCGAATGTGCTATGCTCACCTCATAACTTCACATGTGAAAATAAACATAGAATCACAGGGTTAGGACATGAGAGGAAACATATTAGCACACACACACCCCCAGGAAAGGAGAAACTAACTTATTACTTAAAGAAAATGAATACATAGACAAAGATCGCATGAATACATACAAGTATATGTTATCATGGCATGCACAACAGCAATTTTTTAAAATGTCATTTCATGTATAGCAGAAAAAATAAATCCTTTCTGAGCTTACCCAACTTGAAACACAAATGCTCACCAGTCCATAGAAAGCCTGTCTGGCCCACTCCATCCCAGCTCTTTCTCTCACTAGCTCTTGAATTTAGGGATATTTCCCTCTCCTCAATCTCTTCTTTCACTTTATAGCTTATCACAATGCAATAAATAGTCTTATTTTACATTATGTAAAATTAAGTCTGTAGCTTATGGTTTTTTTCAACTTCATGCTTCTGAGATACATATTATATACACACACCATATTTAATTCATTTTTCTTGACTGTATAGTATTCCATTTATACAATTATACACTTATACAATGTATAACTCATTTGTACAACGAGTTATTTCCTACTATTACAACACTAATATATTGATCTGCTAGTAAACACTAGTAACAACTTCAAATCATTTTGCAACATTATTACACAATGCTCACCACTCTCAGTTGCCATTGTATTTGTGTCACCAAACAATGTCAGACTTTTCTATTTCTACTGGTATACTAATACTCAGCATCGTGGTTTTCCTCTATTGCATTTTCCTTGGCTTTCTTAAAGGTCTTACTTTCAAATCAATTGATACAGAAAATTAAAAGGGGGCAACGTTTTGATATAGACATAAAAGTGATGGGGGCAGGTTTTAAAACGAAACCTTCTCCCCAGTTTCCTGCAGGTTTCCCCCACAACAAAGCATCCTACCTCCTTTTCGTGAGATGACTCTGCTCCTTCTCAAATCCATGGAGACCAAAAGAAAGGGTCAAGTTGGACGTGCGAGAACTGGGTGGTGACATGCAGGACTGTGGAGCTGCAGCATCCAGGGTCCCCTCACTGTCTTCACCAAGTCGGCGCCCGCAGGGACTGGTGTCAGGAGGAAGGGTGTGCATGCAAGCCTGAAGCCCCAGCATGGACCTCTCAGACTCAGGGCTCGTATGGGCGGAGAGTCCCTCTAGGTTTATATAGTTGATGTCCAAATCGCCAACCTGAATGTTGGAAAAGAACATTTTGTCAAGAGAATGCAGGAAGGAGTGGTTTAAGTAAAATCAACAGAACTCCCAGAGATAACAAGTCTCCGCAACATTTATCTTTTGCAGCAAAAGAGACACTAAGGTAGGTAGGGCTAAGGTGACACTTCAGTAGGTGAAGTGTTCAGGACCTGCATTCCAGTGGCCAGAACATGTAAACTCCAGGCTTGGCAGTGTGTGTCTGTGACCCCAACAACAGGAGGACAGAGACAAAGGATGCTTGCAGCTCCTCTAACTGCACAAGTTCAGCGGTCCTCCACTGTGTTTATTGAATTGGGCTATCTGCACTCTCAACTTGTTATTTGTTTTATATTATTAAAGCCAACATGCCTTTCACCTAAAGTATTCATAAACCAAAATTATATCTGAACTTCATCTTCGGGTTTCAATTTGAGTGCATTTGTAGAACATTATAAAGACAGTTACCCTTCATAAAGTTGAGACATTTGAAATAGGTGGGGTAAATGGAAGTAGGGTTAACAAGTCCAGTGAGGCTTAGAGCAAGATAGAATAAAGAATCAAAAAGTCCACTGAAATTACAGAGATAATAAAATAAAATAAAATAAAAATCTCTTTAAGACCAGACCATGACCACAACAATTATCTGCATGTTAAAAACTATAAAACTCTGATGAAAGAATTTTAAAAAGACACAGAGAAATACAAAGATATGCTGTGATTATAGGTTGAAAGAGCTGGTGTCCTTTGACCTCCACGTTTGCATTGTGGCTTATACACACCTCGACTCATACACGTATAACACACACACACACACACACACACACACACACACACACACACACTAAGAGAGAGGAGGGAGAGGGAGGGGAGGGGAAGGGAGACAAAAAGAGGGGAGGGGAGAAGAGGAGAGGAAAGAGAAGGGAAGGGGGAGAGGGGGGATCTTTGTTATCTCCTTCTCCCACCCTCCTTGGTCCCTCCTCTCAATACATTTTCTTCTTTGGAAAAACAGACATTTTTCCAAAGAAGAGTCCCTAATAGCCACCATGCACATGAAAAGTTGCCTACTAACACCAGTCATCATGGAAATGCAAATCAAAACCACAGCGAAGTATGGCCTTAAAGCTGTTCACCAAGTCACCACAAGCAGCTGAAGATTTTTAATGAGGCGGGTAGAGAAGGGAGCTCTGGTACAGTTGTGAATTAGCAGGGACATCAGTGAAAACTCCAGAAAGATTCCTCAGAAAACTCAAAATATAACAACCATACCACATAGAAACTCAACGTCTGGGTATATATCCAAGGGAAATACAATCGCTGTCCTTAGGAACTCTCTCTGCTCTCATGTGCACATAAGAATTATTCATGGTTTCACAACATATATGAGTCTCAATACATCACCTTGTATAGTTCAGTGCATTTCAGTAACTACCCCTCAACAGAGCTAGGAAATAAACCTTATATATTGTCACAAATATAACAAATCTTACTTGTAGATATCCATGAAAGTGTGGTTAATGCACACAGTCTAACCATCCTGAACCCAAAGACTCAGTCTAGACTCCAACCTGATCTCTGCAGATACAGCTCACATTCAGGGGACTTATGTCAAGGCAAGCAGTTGTTTGTAGTTGGTATCAGTTCTGATCTGTTGGTTTCTCTGCCATTTTGAACCCACCCCAGTGTCTACCATGTTACCATTCATTTAGTGTCACATTGACTCGTGGCACTAGAACAGAAGAGCAGAACAGCCAGCTACAGGCTGAAACAGGGACCTACTGGACAAGAAAAGTGGTAAAATACCTCAGTGTTCAGTTAGCATGTGCACATGTGCACATGTGTCTATGGCATGTCTATATGGAGGCTATTTTTAAAAGTAGCAGACAAAAGCAGGATTTTCATACCATCAGAGTTTTCCAAGAAAATCCCTTATGATTCTGCCAAGTTAGGACGTGAAAAAATTCACATTAATAATATTATTTAATATTTTATATTATTTTAATTTTTTATAAACACAAAAAGCTTCAAGATGGCTGGGTTGAAGAATAAACCCAGATTAAGGAAAGCTGGTACACCTAAGCTCTCTGCTGTTAACTTGAGCCCACGAGTCTCTGTTGGGGAAGGAACAGAGAGAGTCTGAATGGTCCAGCTTCTTCATGAGCAGATGCTCCTCTGTCTGCACATCAAAGTTATAGGATCCCAACACACACCAGCTGGCACGCAATGGGGATGAAAGATAATGTATGTAATATATGTGACCACATCAGATGGAGTGGGACCAGGTATCTACCTGCTCATTACTGTCCAGTAGATTTAAATACATATTCACACACATGCTTGAGCATGTGCGTCCACATGCGCACAGGCATATGTGCACACACACGCACACATACACACACACGAACACACAAAGGGAGGAAGGGAGAGATAAAGAAAGGGAGGGAAAGACAGATGTGAGAGAGGGGGGAAGGCTTGTTGAAAGGCTATATGAGTGATATTAGTAGCCCATTGCCGTTTCCTGGTCAGCTTCACCAAGGATCTTTCTCATCCCCTACCCCCACCCCACCCCTGACTGTACTCAAGATCCTTCTCTTCCAGTGCTTCCCTTTGATTCTGGGAAGTGCTCCAAATACCCCTGATCACCTCAGCATGCTGTACCTGATCAATCACCATACAGTTAGCATAGACTTCATCGCCCCCATTCAGCACGTCAGAGAGCTGGCCTGCAACAAGGGACGCTGGGACATGCTTGGATTTTTTGAGGCCATCAAAGGAGCGATCTAGAAGAAATGAACAATGAACAGGACTGAGAGATTATGAAGTATGAGCAATTCATCTTACAGCCAAGTTTTACCTTCTTAGCCAAACAAACAATGCCCCCCTCCATGCATTTTTTTAAAAGTCTTTTGTTACTTATTATTATTTTTATTTATTATATGTAAGTACACTGTAGCTGTCTTCAGACACTACCATGCATTTTTTTAACATGGTCCTTTCTGTCTTCATACCTTAAGATACACGGTGCAAGTACCTTCGCTTCTATACCTAAACCTTCTCAGTTATCAAGAACTTAAATAGTTCTAGACAGTGGAAAAAATTAGAGGGGCATTTTTCAAATAATAAATATTAATTTATAGTTCTAGAAAGGTACCTATCAGTCCACCGCAAGCATAGATTCCCCATTCATAAATGACCGTTAAATTCTCACACGCTGAGCCCAACTCCAATTTCTTTATTAGTATCATGGAAACATTAGTCAGTATCACACTTCTCAGGTATGTGACAGGTTCAGACTGGATAAGTTACTAATGATCCAAATATAGCAGGGAGCCCAGAGGTGGTGGCTCTGGATCACCTGCAAGCCCTCGCAGGTGCCTCTTTCCACCATTTTGAATCACAGAGATGGATTTTCTAGCTTACAGGGTCTCAGCTTTGCTCCAAATAGTAAAAACTTCTCAGAGCTGGGCCCTGGAGAGTTGAGATGCTACTGTATGTGCAGAGAGCACAGCGTTGAAGGAGCTAAAGCCTATGCAAGCAGAGCCTGCCTTCCTGTCCCTGGCTTGTTGATTCAGTCTCCAGACATCCTCTCGGAGTCTCCCCATCTGTAAAAGGCTAACAGCACTCTTTTTTCTTGTGTGCTGAATACAATGAGTCTGGATACATACAGCAGCTGACAGTGAATGCTCCGTTAATATGATATGTTGCTGTTATTAATGTGTGCCCTTATAATTGTGACCTTTAATCATGATCAATATGAAGTAGGAGAATGATAACATTAGCCATAGTATTGTATCTGTAAGTGGCTTTAACGGGCAGATACATGGTGTATCCACAGTGTTGCTTAGCAAGTTTTCCTGAATAGATACAAAAGGGAAGAACAGAGCTGGGTGTGGTGGGCATTCCCTCAAACCCAGCAGGGAGGCAGACACAGGTGGATTTCTGAGTTTGAGGCCAGCCTGGGTCCACATAGAAAACTCTAGGCCAGCCAGGGCTACATATTAAGACCCTGTCTTTTTTTTTTTTTAAAGATTTATTTATTTATTATATGTAAGTACACTGTAGCTGACTTAAGACACTCCAGAAGAGGGCATCAGATCTCATTACAGATGGTTGTGAGCCACCATATGGTTGCTGGGATTTGAACTCATGACCTTCGGAAGAGCAGTCAGTGCTCTTATCCGCTGAGCCATCTCTCCAGCCCAAGACCCTGTCTTAAAAACAAAATAAGAGACAGAACTGCCCCCCCAGGTCATTAGCATTGGCATGTGCCCCATGCCTATCTTACCTTTGTCGTAGACTAAAACCTGACTGTGAAACATGGCCCATGACTCCTGACTGGATTGGTGTACTATAGTTAAAAATTCTATTTTACCATAGAAATTTCTGGAGGACATAAAAGATATAAAGACGTATGAATTGAACAGACCAAAGGGTCCTGGCTTCAGATTACAAATCTAGATCTAACTTTCCCCAGAAGAACACTAAAATGGAGTTTTATTAATCTTCTTAAGAGAATATACAAAAGAAAGTGTTTTCATATATCCATAATGGGTTATTTTATAAATGTGTTTAGCAACCTAGCAACATGATACACACAAGGCCCACAGGCCCTTTACAAGTATGACCTCTCTGATGGATGGCTATACACATTCATCCTAATTACGCAGAAGAGGCTCCAACGGTTATAAATCAAGGACACAACGAAACACTTTCAATGTTCTTCGAAGCCAGAAAACTCGCTCATTTGTCATTCTGGAGAGTGTTTGAAAGCAATCGAGAATAATACAGCATGACCTCGTGGCATGTGATCAATCCAGCCGGGCTGTTCTACAGTGTTTTGTTTTTACAGACGTGAAACACCTGGTATTTCTGCCACCGAACTTCGAGGCCATTCATCTCCCTCCTGACAGCTGCCCTGTTGAAGACTTCATTCATAACTGAATTAACCTAAGCACAGGCAAGACACAAATGGATTTTATTTTAAGGATACGGAATCAGTGAAATCTCGTTCTAAATTATGGGACCTTGGTGGAGGTATTTGTGTGTCACCTCAGCTTCCATTTGAACATTTTTTCTGTATGCATGTGTGCACACTCACATGTGTGAGCCTGGGGAGCGGGACAGAGGAAAGCATTGAATCCCCTGAGCTGGAGTTACAGGTGGTAGCGAGCTTCCAGGTGAGGGTGCTGGGAACTTAACTCCAGCCCTCCTAAAGAGCCAGAGCTCGTCAGCTGGCATCTCTCCCAAGAGCCTTCTTCTTAATGACCAAAAACATCGTGTTGAGAATGCTGTGCCTTTGCTCCGGGGATAAGCAGGCTCAGAAGCCTCTACTGTTCTCCAGCACCCAAGTGGAATGGACTTTGTCTCCTATAAATCTGTGCCTTGTGCACCATGTCAGGGTCTAAATGGTGACTGTGTCCATATCACAAAATAAACTACAAGGTGGCTGAGTGGAGAGAGTTCCAGTCAATTTGTATTCTGAATTATTGTCTTGATGAGGGCTTAGAAGATGTTATGATTGAGTGACAAAGGCAGGCTATGAACGATCCCCAAAATAGCCAAAGCTCCAAAATATCAATTTTTTCTTTAAACATTTGGATCACATATACATTTTCTGGCCAGTCTAACTCAAACTCGTGTACAGTCTTTATCTCCCTGACTTAACATCAGCACTCTGACATTTGCCACAGAGATACCAGTAGTAACGTCACTGGACTGTTCTGTCCTCACGGCTCCTATGAGACTCACAACTCATGAACTAGAAGCCCCAGACCAAAAAGACAATTTCCAAAACCACCGAGCTAAGACTCACAAGAGGAGACCGTGAACTTCTATAATAGTAGCTACGGCTGACAGTGGACCAGAACATCCTAAACCTTTGACATTTCTCTCTCAAATTCCCATTTTCTATAGCAGTGGTTCTCAACCTGTGGGTTATGGCCCCTTTGGGGAAAGGGGTTAAATGATCCTTTACAGGGGCCTCATGTCAGATATGCCGCATATCATATGTTTACATTAAGATTCATAACAGTAGCAAAGTTACTGTTGTGAAGTCGTGATGAAAAGAATTTTTATGGTTGGAGATCACCACAACATGAGGACCTATATTAAAGGGTCGCAGGGCTATGGAGGTCAAGAGCCATAGTGACACATCTTCGTGGATGATTTTTAGAATTCCCATAAGATTCGCACACTTTTCCCCCTTTACATGACATTATGTTGAAAGAAAAACCTTATCCCCAATATAAACAGAAAGCCAGTCTTCCCTGACAAGAGTAGAAATGAATGAAGGAGCTTTTCTTCCCCTCAGAATTGAAGCAATACAAAAAATCCCAAGTGTAGTTACCCATGCAAGCATTGAAGCCTGAGAGTCATGCCTCTGTTAAATGCATAGAGACTCCAAGGGACCCAAGAAGCTATGAAGATGTAACACATGCAACTAAACTTTGCTTTCTAACAGTGGACAGGTCAGTAGAGCCCGATCATCAGGGCAGAGAGCTCGGTCAGGACATGACATACTAGGATCAGAGTTCAAATCCCAAAACTCATGTCAGGAAGGAAAAAGAGCTCTGCATGGTGACACATGCCTGTCACCCCAGTCCTGGGGAGGTGACCACATTCCTAGAGCTTGCTAATCAGCCAGCCAAGCCACTCGGTGAAGCCCATGGCAAGGAGAGACCTGGCCTAAGTAACTATACTTGGAATTTATTATACTGTTTCAATTCTGAGGTGGCCAGCCTTTGAGGACGGACACCGAGGCTGTACTCTGGCTTCTACAGCATGAGCACATATACACGCACATGGAGAGCCACTTGTAAAAGAAATGCCTAGTTATTACAGCTTGACTATGAAATGTGCCGTATGAGCTCTGTATTTGAGCATTTAGTCTCACCCGGAGCCCCCTCCTGGGAGGGAGGCCACAGGGCCCAGCTGGCAGATACTGACAGGCAGTGAACGTTGTCCCCGTGTGACAGTCATAGCTACAAGCTCCCACCCACACAGACCTAGCCTCTCCTACCAACCTTCCCTCCCATGAATCTCCCACAAGATCTCCCTGCCTTAAACCACATCTGTCAGACTGCTCGCCACAGATAGAAGAGAAAGCACCAAAGATACCTGAGAGTATAGCTAGGCATGCATGGCTCGGTGTGAGTGGCGTGGTGTGACCTAGCATGAAGCTAGTCACCTTCCAGACAGCTGCTTCCAGACCTTGTCATCACTCTGCCTCCCTAAGGATGGCCCACTGTGATAGTCTCTCCAGGTTTGGGTTTTGATCTTTATGTGTAGTTTTGAGTTTTTTTGTGTTTTGTTTTGTTTTGTTTAAATAACGTTGGGCCAGTCGAGTGGTCCAGTGGGTTAAAGGGCAAGCCTGCTGAGGATCCCTCCCGGGATTCATATCAAGTAGAAGATAACTGACTCCGCAAAGTTGTCCTCTGATTTAAATGCACATACATATGCATGGTATGACCTAGCGCATGCTAGGTCACACACACACAAATAAACAAACAATTCCACTCTAACTATATAGCTTTACATGTTTAAACATGACCCTGTAATCCCAGCACTTAGAAGGTAGAGTTCCTAAGGCAGAGGATCAGGGGTTCAAGGTCATCCTTGGCTACACAGTGAGGTTAAGGCCAGTCTGGGCTACACAAGGCCCTGTCTCACAAAAAGCAAAACAAAACAGCAACAAAACCCATGGCAGATGGAATACACCAAACATTGCGTAGGCTACATAAAAAAAAAAAAACCATGTAAAAATGCCACTTTTATCGCAGTTCCAATAGGAGTTCTCTCGCATGACTCAAGAGCAAAAACTCTAAATCCGAGGGAGTATAGCTGCGGAGGGGAAAAGCCCGATCAGTCAGATATGGCGCTTCCCCAGAGCAGTGAGGGTGGCTCAGGATGAGAGGACCTGACAAGACAGGGTGGATGTGGGCCGGCTTCTTCCTGGGGTGCCTGCTGGATCAACAGCTTCTCAGGGGATCCCCAGGCCTCCTTCAGTTATCATCCTCCACCAGGAAGCCTAACCCACAGGTTCCCATCAGCAACCCCTTGCTATGCTAGATGCTCTAGCAACAGGCGATTGCAAGGGACGGTTTTTTTGGGTTGTTTTGTTTTGGGGTTTTTTTTTTGTTGTTGTTCTTGGAAAGATGGCCCTTTGGCACCAAGAAGGGGGTGGAAGTGGAGGTGTGGCTGAAGTGTCTCACTTCTCTGAAAGGTGCCACAAATCTAGCAGGAAGAGGTTGGCAACACAAAACCGCCTGGATGTCAGTAAGCTGACTTCTGATGAAACCCAGCTTGCCTTCTGGAAGGCCAGGCCCAGTAGCTAAAGGAAAGTGTAGCCTACTTGCCTGGTTATGTAAGAGACACACACCCAGACATAAACAAACCTGTGGCCAGCTTGCTGCAAAGCTGCTGCCTTGCAGGCACTCACCCATCCCTGCCTAGTTCTCACCACAAAGGCTCAGCAGGACTTGAAGTCCAGAAATCTCTTGCCACAGTCTGGCAAATTAGTCCCCTCCCTCCACAGTCTGGCAAATTAGTCCCCTCCCTCCCTCCCTCCCTCCCTCCCTCCCTCCCTCCCTCCTTCTTTAGTTCCTGCAGTGTGATTTGTCTTACCATAGGACAATATGAGCATAGCAGGATTGATTAAGGATAATTAGCCAAGGAACCCTGGGTTCAGAGTTCAGCATGAAGCAGCCTATGAAATAGTGACCACTATTGTTAGCAGTGGCCCTCAGGGGATAGCTCTTGTACCCTCCACTGGAACCCTCATCAGTGTTTGTCCAGGTCATTCACACACCCTCGCTACCTCACTGTCTCTTACACCAGTTATGTTTGCTTATTATATGTGATCATTTCCCTCCAAGAACATAAGTCCTATAAGAAAAGTGACTTTGTATGTTTTATTCACTTTGTCCCCAGGGCAGAGAAGTAGGGCAGGCCATAATCAATAAGCAACCCATAATTGTGAAAATAAGGAATAGTTTCACCTCAAGAAAATATACTTGTACAAGGAACAATGAAGAGAACACTTGTTTCCAGAGCTAAAATTTTTTTTTTCTGCTTCTGGAAGCTTCTTTGGCTGTGTCTTGCTCTGCCCCAACACTTTCTTCTTTCTCCCACCCATTCCAACTCTTTCCCCAATATTCACCATGAACTGGCTAATTGAATAACTGCGGGTCTAGCCCAGGCCTCTCTGCCTCTCTGACCTTTGCAAACATCCTCAAGGCCAATCCACTGCCATCAGCACCAAGTCTCTGCAGGCCAACAGGCCCGCCCACCCTCCTGAGTTCTTGCATTTTGGCCAGTGGCATCCACCACACTCCAGAGGGAGAAAATTAATTTTACTCCTCTGGATAGAGGTAGCTTTCTGGTTGGGTCTGACCAATAAACAGAGCAAGCAGAGCAACACAGACCCTGTGTGCTTCCTCTGTACTATTTAATTCCTTTACTTAAAATATCCAGAGCTGGTCATAGTGGCAGAAGGCTGTAATCCTAGCAATCAAGAGGCTGAGGCAGGAGGATTGTTAAATGTAAAGCCTGTTTGGGCTACCCAGTGAGATTCTGCCTCAAAAACTTAACAGATTATCAGGTATTTACTCTCTCCTAGAGAAATACGGGAGCATCAGGCAAAGTTGCAAATGAAGTAACTGGGGGAAAGGAGGGAAAGCATGGAAATGAGAGAGAGGAAAGAAAATATGCAAGAGCATCATCTTCAGCACTCTCGTTCCCATGACAGACAGTGAACCCCACTGCTCTGACTATATACACTGTGCTTACTGCAAACCAGACACTCGTGATTCTATTCAGTCACCTCAGCCTAAAGGAGACACCGGCACCGAGGTGTTGTTCAAGCTCCGCCCCCAAGAGCACGTGACCAGTAACTGTCAGTCACCTGCTGGCCTACTCCAAGTACTTTATTTCTGGGGACACCGAGTGTTCTATTGTGGAGCAAAGAATAACACGTTTGACTCTGGAATATACTCTATCAGGGACTGTTCAATTTAGAGGTTGAAGTTTGTTAAAGTTAAATTAATATTCCTAACATCGGTGAACATTTCACAGTGGGCATTTCAGAGAGCTTCTGAATGCACACCTGACTTTGTGAAAAAGAAAAATGGTTTAGTAGTAGTGCAATTTTCTTTTTTCTTTTTTCTTCCAAAAATGTAGATATCACATCCATAGAAACTGACACATGCTAGAATATGTGACAGAAATTATTTTAGATATTCAGGCATAGCTCCAATCTGGCATGGCCGATAATTCTGAACTACCTTTTGATTTTCAATCTCTCTCTCTCTCTCTCTCTCTCTCTCTCTCTCTCTCTCTCTCTCTCTCTCTCTGTGTGTGTGTGTGTGTGTGTGTGTGTGTGTAAAACTCAGTCTAGATGAATTACCTATAACCATATAATCATTTTTTTATTATTCTTAGAGGAGTGAACTGTCAAAAATAATACCATTTCATTTCTTTCTCCACAAATTAATGCCTCTGGAATACAGCACACATCTGAGGCAAAGTGAGCATGATTTTATGCTTATGGTGCTTGTACAAAGTAGGAAACTCTGACATTTCCATCAGCTTTGTAGCAATAGATTACCCTAGACAAATAGATTTAAATGCAACCATAATCAACTTGTAACAAATACACTCTGATTGCAACTTATATGTCATGTACATTAAAAATTAAAGAAAATGGCATTTGAGCAATGTCTGGAATTTTCCCTTTAAGAAGTCTCATTTACATGCTACAGTGTGACTTATTTCTAGGTATGTTTGCCTTCTTCCTGGGCCCCTAGTGTGTAATTTCTCCTAGTAACTGGCTGCCAAGATATGACAGCTTAGGCCTGGCTGAGAAAGCATCCATGAAACAACAGATGCATAATTTCATTTTGTTTTAACAGCACAACATTCAAAACACCCAGGAGAAAGAAAGAGCTATAAAGCAACGTCAAGATGCCAACAGAGAGCTACATGTCATGATGTATATTTGGTTTTTACTTTCAAATTTTTATGATATACAATTTCTAGATTTTCAACATCTTTATATATAAAACAAGAGATGGGGGAAAGTCCCTTTCTTTTGTAATGGAAATGTTTTCATGCAAAACAGTAGTTTATCAGTAAGCTCCCCTTACTGGGTAATGTATGCAGAAATGTATTATCTGGAAATGTTTTCCCTAAGAGTACACAGGGCTGTTTTTAACCATCTATCGTCAATACTCTCCATACCCACATGGGTATTAACATAGCCATTTTTCTAGTTTGTTTTATTTTCTGTTTTTTAAATTTCTACTTGACAGTTTCATACATGTACATAACACGTACTGCCCGCTCTCACACTCTCCCATCTCCCCACCACCCATTTACCCCAGCTCATCCCAACAATTTTGTTACACACACACATTCACACCGAGCAGTGTGAAGTAGGCTGTGGATGCAGCTTGGCCATAGTGCATTTGCCTAATGTGCACAAAGCACTGGGTTCTATCCCAGAACTACCAGATAAAGGGGATGGACTACTGTACCGCAAACCCAGCGATGACCAAGAACAAACCTATCCTTGCCTGTTAAGTTGTTTCCCAATTTAAGGGACCCTTGCCAAGTTCTGGAAGGCAGAGAAGGCCCTCATACCTTCAGTGTGAGCCACAAGAAAGTATGCAGCTGCCCTAGCAAGGAGAGGGACCAAGCCCAGAGAACTGTGGCCACTCTCCTCAGCCGTTCCTCTTCAAAGCTCCCTCAAGACTTTGCTGGCGTTAGTCTTGGCATAGAAAACCTCACCTCAAGCTCCTCTAAGCTAGACTTGTGGCTACTCAGAAAATTATCCAGATTCCAATACGATCTCCATCCCAGGAATTTCCTGTGGGTTGGATGGAAGCTAGGTCACTTGTAGATCGCAGTCTTTTTCTACAAGAAAAGTTCAGGAAGAGAGACCAGGAGACCTCTGACCATCATTCCAAAGCTTCCAGTGTCTTCAGAACTTATTTCACCCCCTGGGAGGATACCTCACTGTCAAGTCCTGTTACCAAGAGCGATGGCTACAGACAGGAGCCAGTGCACTCTAGAGGTGAAAGGCCTTTCTCAGACAATCAAATCCTCTTTTCCATACCCAGTTAAATTCGGTTCTGTTAAGTTAGATCTTTAGCAAAGTCCTTTTCTGCTGTTTGAGAAACCTAACAGTCAAAATTATTGACTGAGAAACCAGCCCCAATCCTTCACCCCATCCCTACCCCGATTCATCACACCTAAAAGGCACTGAGGAAAGGGACGGGGCAGGGATACTGGGGGATGCAGAAAAAAAAAGCCATCTTTTGAGAGCAACAATTTCCCTCAATTTTTTTCCTAGTCCTCTTTCCTAACTATAGCAGCCCAAAGTGGCCTTTTCCAAAGTGCATGTTTGTATCTGAGAATGGATTCTCAGTGTGTAAGTAATTTGTTTCTGCTCTTGCTTCCACAGAGCAGTCAAGTAGATGCTGTGTTGGTATGGACTCTGGTGTGATTAGGTTCAGTCAACAACCCCTTTCCTCTAAGGCCCGAAGCAAATGAGCATAAAGGGAACCTTGGCGAGCTGTGGGGGAGGCTAACACACGACCCAAAGCTCCAAGAGAGGACGGAAAGACCTCAAATGCAAACTTGGTTGGTTGTCTTCCAAAACCACCTCAAGTAACTCAAAAAGCATAAACAAATGGGTATAAGGAAGATGTCCCCACGTGTCTTCCTCAGGGGAACTCGGTGAATAATTCAAACCCTTCATATGGAAAGACACTGGCACACAGGCATGTCCAACAAAAATGAAAAATGAACTTGTTCATGTCTAATGCTGCAAGGAGCATCAGCTCCCTAGGACTTGCCTCAGGGAAATATATGCTTTGCCCCCTAGATGCCATCAAAAGCTACTGAGGTCTACCACAGGCAAGGCACTACATTAGCACGCAAGAGAATGATGTATTAATTAGATACTAGAAATATAAAGTCACTTGCTTCTTAAGTGTCTTCAGCAAGAACATTTTGAATGAATGAGTGGGAGAATGAATGAATGAATGGGAGGATGAATGAATTAATGAGTGAAAGAGTGGGAAAATGAATGGTATGATGAAAGTTAAGTACTGCCGTATGATGAAAGTTAAGTACTGCTTGGCAGTGTTGGCAGTGCTCAAATCATTCTTTTTTTTTTTTTTTTTTTTTTTTGGATTTTTCTAGACAGGTTTTCTCTGTATAGCCCTCGTTGTCCTGGAGCTTTGCAGACCAGGCTTTGCAGACCAGGCTGGCCTCGAACTCAGAAATCTGCCTGCCTCTGTCTCCCAAGTGCTGGGATTAAAGGAGTGCATCACCATGCCCGGCTTGCTCAAATCATTCTGTTTTTTTCCTGGTGAGAAACTGCTGAATTCCTGACTCACTTCATCATCATGGGAAAAGCTCTGGACAGATTAGCATAAAAGAGAGCTGGAAATGGGATTTATCCACGATCAGGGCTCCCCATTGTAGGATAATGGAGATTAAAGGCACAAATAAGTGGTTTCTCTGGCTGAGGCAAGCAGTGTGAGGCAGGTTGGGGCCACTCTGAGAATGGGTGAGCTTTTCTTGTTTCATCCAGATCACGTGACTCATGAGGGAATGAATGGGGTGTATACACTGAGGTCAAACAGTAATGCCAAGCTCAGCTTCTCGAGCTTCTCTCCACTACCTACATGTAAGGATGGTACCCCAAGGTCCTAAACACCCCAAAGAGAAGCAAGTAGGGGCTGGACTCAGCGTATATGGCAGCTGTCTCATCCGCCACAGTACAAAAGAAGGTTATGGTAGATGTTTCTGGAGAGGGCATGTGGGACAGCATCCAGGGGCAGAGACCCCAAGGTTCTGTCATATGAGAGGCAAGGTAAAGCCAAATTGGTATAAGTCTAAAAGGAGAATCACCAAGCCCCCCCCCCCCGACACCAGGAGAGGACCCCAGCAGCAGGCCTTGGTCACAAGTGCTATGTTTCTGAGAAGAGGCTAGGTCCGTCCAGGAAGACCCAGAAATCACTGCAAAGATTCAAGAGCCAGCCCGTCCTACCAGCAACTCCCCCAACTCCCACCACAAAGCCACAGTGAATACGGACAAGGATGAAAAGTGGGGTGTAGAACAGTCAGGAGAAATCCAGGGTACCAAATTATTATTCAGTGACACCAAGCAGTTGCTGAAAATGTCCGATTACATTGTTACATCAAACCAAGCTTTCCATATTAATAATATACTCCTGTCCTCCCTCACCCCACAGCCTATATATAGCATGGTACTTGGGAAAATAAGACTGAATGTAGATCAAATAGAGAGTAACTAAGCCAACATTCACTGCCCAAGTTCCCTGGTCCATCATTGGAGATTTGAAATGCACAGGACAACCCCTGCTTCCCAGGGACCCTCAGGGTAGAGAGGTGGCATGTCAGCTGTGACAGAGAAGGGCTAGCAGAAGAACCCACATCCAGCGGCAAAGCAGCTGAGGATGAACGCTGACCTCTGAGGGGTACAGGGAAGACTGGGGAAAGGGCCCATGAGCTACATTTGAAGAAGTTGGACAGAGGTTTCCAGTTTGTGAAAAGAGACACTGGCTTGAATTTGCTAAAGTAAAAAGAGATGGAGGATAATTCACAGAGCTGAATGGATTTACTAGACAAAGCTTGAGAAGCAGGGAAGCAAGCAGCTACAGGGGCCTTGGAGTACAGCCCGGGGCCTCGGAGTACAGCCCGGGGCCTCGGAGTACAGCCCGGGGCCTCGGAGTACAGCCTGGGGCCTCACAGGGCCTCACCATAGATTTGCTTCTCTTTTCGTTCCTTCTGACTACAGACTCGTTTTGTATAGCCAATGGCTTCATCGCCAATCTTTCTAGAGATACCACGGGAGAAGTAAGGCATGTCCCTCCAAATTCCAGTTTGAGAAACCCAGAGAAAGGGTTCTGACTGACTGTGTCTGGGTGATGTGCTCACCGTGGGCCTATCACTGGCAGGAGGAACACTGTTGGTCTCATCTGCATGAGATCCTCTTCTCTGTATTCCTAGGAAGGCGCTCTCTCCTGTGCGAGCATCGTGGCCAGAGTAGGAGGGCTGCCCACTCAACTATGTGAGCGCTGTTCGGTCAAGGGAAAGGTGTCAAGCGGGACACCCCACCCCCCACCCCCCATCCCCACCCCCGTTCAGACCTCATCAGCTCACCGCAGGCTGCTGACTGGCATCCCTTCACAATGCCTTCCACCGTATCTTCCTACAGCGTTCCAGTTCCGATTTTTGTTTTGTTTAGTTTTGTTTTGATCGTTGGGGATTGAACAAGCACATGTCTTACATATTCTGGGCAGGCACTCTACCACCGAACCACATTCCCAGACAGGATGCCTTCTCTTCACCATGAAATTCAACCGTAAGTTTTAGCAGGTTTTCTTGTGGGAGTTGGGGCCACACCTACTCCAACAAGGCCACGCCTACTCTAGCAAGGCCACACCCACTCCAACAAGGCCACACCTTCTAATAATGTCTCCTAAATATGGAGACAATAAATTGTAATGCTGTCTTCTTCGCTCCTACAGAGATGGGAGGAGGGGAATCACTTTCAAAACATTAGCTAAGTATTTGTTCGACTAAGGGGAGTAAGAGAGAGGCTCTGCTAGCTCTGTTGTCTGCCATAGGCCTGGCATGTCTCCCCACCCCCACCCTACCCTGGTTTGTGACACAGAGATGCCTCCGAGCAAAGTCTGGCACAGAACCTGCTCTCTGTGAAATTAAGTAGGAACCTCTCCAAGAACAAAGACAAGTTAGCAAGTTATATCATCTTGGAGAAATGTTTCCCTTTTTGAGGATTTCTGAAGTGACCTATTCATTCAGGCATTCTCTTGTAAATTTCTAGATTAAATCCAAACACACACCTGTACTGCGCGCGCACGCGCGCGCGCGCATGCACACACACACACACACACACACACACACACACACACACACTTGCCTATTCCACGAAACTTCATGAGAAGGAAGGAAGGAAGGCGTGAATAAGCTCCTGAATTTACATTAGTTTACCTTTAACAGTTATCACTAAGCTTCTGAAACACCATCATACTTCTTAGCGCATATTAGGGGTGACTTTTCAGAAATGCATGTCCGTCAAATATTAAATGAGCTCATTTCCAAAACAAAACGAAACAAGCATGGTGTCACGTGCCTGAAGTACTCCTCTGGGGAGGCTGAAATGGGAGGTTCATTTGAGACCCAGAGTTCGAGACCATCCTGAGCAACACAGAGGGACCCCAGTACAGAAAGAAAAGCAGAAAGCCATTGTCTCCACTCGTGGTATACTTTATCACTCGGCCCACACCTCTCTCAATCTCAGAGAAGACAGTAGACATCCCAGCATTCTCGTTCTGTAGTGTTTTGAAGTTGAGTGGCCTCCACAGACAGAATGCTTAGGAGAGGCATTAGAAGACATCGTCAGGGTTTCTGTTGCTATGGAGATGGGGCATAGCCACGGGCAACTCTTATAAAGGAAAACATTTAACTGGGGGCATATTATAGACTCAGGCTTAGTCCATTACCTTCATGGCAGGAGGCATGGTGGCATGCAGGCAGGCGTGACACTGGAGATGTATAACAAACCCCTTTGAGGTCCCGATTTTTCTACTTCCAGGCCCCTGTCCATCAGTTCCCAGGCCCAAAGTATGAGTGTGTGCAAGTACCATGCCTGTGTGCAGGGGGCAGTGCCAAAGGCTAGTAACAGGTCTTGCATCTGGAACCTTTAATGCTATCCCTGCCAGCTCTCTTCCTCCATTACAGTGCATAGAAGAGAGTGGGAGCTGAGGTAGTGAGGTGCACTGGTATCTTTCTACCCACGGGGGCAAGCCTTTGCCATCCTCCCTCCATTACCTCTACTAAATGGTGGCATGTTTACTGGGAAACAGAATTCTCTTACATTCGGTGTCTGAGCTCTAGGCTGAGTTTTGCTAGAACAGTCTCCAAGGCAGGGCAAGTCATTTCTTCTTTCTGGGCCTCAATTCCCCAACTGATAAAGGAAGGTGACATCATATCTCGCACGCTGGGAGGGTCTCCTTTATTTATTTATTTATTTGTTTGTTTGTTTGTTTATTTATTTATTTATTTATTTTTGACATGACAATATGTGTGGAAACATCTTCCTAATGTCATTATTCCATTCGTTCCTATTCCTTCCTGACATGGTCCCAGTCTCTTCTCTACCTAGAATACCTTTGGGGTGACTATTTTCTACGGTTATCACAAAATGTCTGAAGCTAGATAACTTATAAATTAAAAAGGTTTGCTTAGCTCACAGTTCATGAGGGTTAATGTTGAAACAGCATAGCTGTTGTAGGCTCCTGTGAGGGCTCCTTGGTTAAGTCACTAACAGCAAAAACACAGCAGCATGAGGTCGTCAGGGGAGAAATCCTATGTAAGGCAGGCCACCTGAAGACAGGCAAGGACCAGTCTTGCTTGTTCATAATGGTCTTCTCAAAACCTAACAAGCGTCTCAAGAGAACTACTTTAATCCCTTCTTAGGGAAGAAGTTTTTAAGACCTAATGACTTCCTCTGGGTATTAACCTCATCCAAGTCTCTTCCTCCCAACAGGAAGAAGTCAAGCAGCCAACTCATGAGCCTTTAGGTAGCACAAACATACTCAGAAGGGAGAATTATCTAAGCCTCAGCTTACAAAACAGAGATAATCTCCTCATTACAAAGTTACCATATTCCCTATGTAAAGCATCCAGTATAAGAAGCACATTCCCTATATCAAGTATACATTACAGTTTAATTTAAAAATATATATGATTGGCAAAACATTACATAGTACTGTTTAGTTTGACTGTGACTTCCAAAAATTCTAGTGCTATCCAAGCTTTTCAGGGTTGTCGAATTTTCTAGTTTACACTGGCTCCTTAAGGAACTACAGAGGCTTTTCCTACACTTAAAAAAAAAAATAGTGTCCCCTCTCCCTGAAGAGAGACCGGCTATGAGCTGGGGAGGAGAGAATGGGAGACACCACAGGAGTGAGCAAAATGCATGCAGGGAAAGTGTTTTGCTGACATCTCCAAACGGTCTGATGACTTACATGAAGCACACACTTTCAAGACTGAAAGATAACCATGGGAGCCTTATATGAGGTCCTATCTCTATGGGGTTTTTATAATTAATCTTTGATTAATAACCATTACATTTCTTAGTTGAATTGCCCACTGAAACCAACAAAACAAAACCCCAGGCATTCCTACATCCCTTGAAGCAGAACGGTCATGGATTCTGACCTACTCTAATTATTAACCACTGGGCTCCAAAAGCAACTTGTCCCGGAGCTGCCTACAAGATGACGGAGGACAGCTTCTGAGAGTGGCCCTCCCACGACTTGGCTTTAACGACTTTTATGACTGCCCTCTCGAGATACCAGTCATTTCCAAAGAACAATGACATAGTGTCCTTTTCTGGAGGTTGGAGGAAAAGCAAGAACTAAGTTAAAATACCACTCGGTGGGGTTTCTTACTGTTACACAACTCTGTGGAAACGTCACTTCACTCTGTAAGGGAGCTGGGAGTGTGCACGTGACTGAATATCCATCAAGGAAACTGAAGAGGAGAGGGCCTCTGAGGGAAGGCAAGACAAACAACGAGGGTGAAGACAGGGAAGCAACAGAAGAGATTAGAAGAGTATATATCTCAATAAATACAAGAGATGTAGGTTTAATAGACCGTAAATTCAGAACCCTAAGACCCTCCTTCAAGATGTTCAAGGTGTCTGGAGTTCTCCAGGGGAGAACTTTCCTGCTGATTAGAAGGAGGGGAGCTGGAAGAGCATGAGAACCTGCATTCAGCCCCTAAGTGAAAGACCAAATATGTGGGCACAGGCTGGCCTGTAATCCCAGCCCAGCATTGGGGAAGCAAAGACAGGTGGATCACTAGGATTTACTGGACAGCTAGCCCAACTTAACTGTAAGCCCCAGGTCCCAGGGAGAAATTGTGTCTTAGAAAAGGTGGACAGCTCTTAAGGACAATGCTGGAGGTTGACATTTTGCCTTCAGAACACCCCCCTCACTCCCCCACACCCTTACACACCACACACACACACACACACACACACACACACACACACATCATAACCCCCCCCCCATACACACACACACCACCACCACCACATACAGGGAGGATAGAAAGGATGAGGAGAAATTATTACTGTTAAAGACACACTAAAAACATTATCATTTTCAGAGACAAGAAAGCACTGCTTGGGCTGGAGAGATGGCTCAGCAGTTAAGAGCACTGACTGCTCTTCCAAAGATCCTGAGTTCAAGTCCCAGCAACCACATGGTGGCTCACAACCATCCCTAATGAGATCTGATGCCCTCTTCTGGGGTTTCTGAAAACAGCTGCAGTGTACTTACATATAATAAATAAATAAATCTTTTAAAATAAAGAAAAGAAAGAAAAGAAAAGAAAAGAAAAGAAAAGAAAAGAAAAGAAAAGAGAAGAGAGCACTGCTCTTCACAAATGGTCACTAGGCTGCAAAATCAGATTTATTGGGCCAGGTGTTGTGGCACACTTTTTTAATGCTGGTGGTTGGGAGGCAGAGACTGGCAGATCTCTGAGTTCAAGGTCAGACTGTACTACATGGCAAGTTCAAGCCAGCCAGTACTACGTAATAAGACTCTGTCTCAAAAAAAAAAAAAAGCCAGATTTCTTAGTTGTTGGGTTTTTTTTTTTGGAGGGGGGTGCCACTAAGTGGGGGAGGGGAGGAACTGGTGTACCTGGGTCCTAGGAGATGGGCAGTGCCATCCCAGCACTAACCTGTAAGCACTTGTCACTCCAGAGAAGCTTGTTGGACATATCTGATTATATCTTTGCTAGATCTCTCTGAGCTTTGTTATCTTCATAGGGAGAAAAAGATGGCCTGGACAGGTTATCTCCACAACCCTCTTGGCTCTCTAAGAGCTTATGCATCTGGAAGTCTGTCCAGCTGATAGTGGAATAGGACTGGCCATTTTCTTCACCACTAGGCCATCACCACCTCGCCGAGGAAGGACGTGCGCTCCGTAGGCTACCGGTTCCTCATGCTGCTCCACTGACTTCACTCTGCCTTTTGCTTGCTGGTGGCAGAGAGTTAATCATCTCCCTAACCAGGTACTTGCTTTCACTTGAACAGGTCTAATTTATACATAGCTTCGCCATGACTTTCTGCTCTGGCTCAGGATGGCAGGGCTCCAAATTGGATTTAAAGGGAGGGTGTGAGTCATGTGTTCCTACCAGGCTGGTGGCCTCTCAAGGTTCTCCTTGGCTTGCAATCCTGATCCCTTCCCTCCCAGCTTGCTCCTACCTGGAGTCCCAGCCCCCACAGTATAGCCATCCAGTAAGTTTTCTGAACAACACAAATGGAAGTAACCTGCCCGTGCTACTCTCCCAATGTGCTTACAAGTAGAAAAATGTACCCTCAATTCTTGGGACTGTCATGTATCTCCCCTCTTGGAAATAAATTAAGATTTGTATAAAAAAAATACTGTTTGATAATAACTTTGAATCCCAAAAGATTTGGAAAAGTTGGTATAGTGCAAAGATTATCACAGACTCTTTACCCTGTTTTACCTTTTGAGAAAGTTTTACTCCACTTATTATCTAAACATAGGCCCACATGCAAGTAACTGCTCTCCTGCATGTACATTTTCCCCAGCATCATTTAATGGCAATACACTCTAGCCCTTTAATGTATGCACTGCATCCTCTAAAGGGAAAAAGGCTTTACCACTGATATTTTAAAATCCCTTCCTTATATTTATAAAATCAATAAAACTGTATAAAATGTTTAAAAGAACCTTTTTCTTCTTGGGTAAAAAATAAAGAAGAAATTGGTTTTAAGACATGATTACCAAACAGTATGTTAAACGCTAAGTACTAAGGTATCTGATGATTGTATTTTAGGGATGTCAATGAACCAGCCTGGGAAAGTAGAAAGGTGTTGCCACCAAGGCTTCCTGTTCCCCCTCAAGGCCAACTCAGCATCTTCCTAAAATTGCTTTAAGCTCAGCAAAAAGGCAAACAAACAAACAAACGAAAACCTTTATTTTATCCTAGAGGGTCATAAGAAGACCCTTAAAGTTAACCACATTTGAGGATAACTGTTCGTCCATCCTCCTATGGGAACACAGGGCTTGGAGCTAACCAGATATATATGGACAAGAGTCTATCTTCATGTAGGAACAGAGGGTAGCTCTGGGATATCACGGCTGTACAGTGCCGACAGGCTCCAGAAATCAAAAACATTAGGAGAAAAACTTCTCCTGCCACTTTCTATGTCTCCTCCCCCTGGAGTTAGAGGCATGACCACACACGTTTCTATGCAAGACAAGGAATGGAAAGGGTTGTCCACTAACTCTCTGGCTTGGTTTTAAGCCTCAGAAGACAAGAATGGCCTCCTGCAATACCCAGCCCAGGTGGGAGAATCGCTTCCCAGAGAACAGTGCCTGTGGTGCCAAGCCCATACTACAGTGAGGGCCCAAGAAGCAAGAGGGAATAGACTGAGCAAGTCTCTTCCTCTGTGAGCCACCAGGGTCCCGGGTCCTCCTTCCTTCAGGTTGATCTTGTTTTCTTGTTATTATTCGAGGTAAGTAGAATTGGTTTCTGGGTTCTCTAGAGACTTTCTCCTTGAAATCATCTTATTCAAACCCTTTCCTTATAATAAGTACAAAATCATTAAATAGAACTCCTTATGAACAAATTTCCCTTAAATAATTAACTTCAACACACACACACACACAAGCATAGAGTTAGCAGCAAGCACGACAATAAGCTCTCTTTAAGCTTTACAAAGTCTAGACATGTTTAAATCAACAGGACTCTTTATTGTCAAAGTAACTCCAAGGTAACTGCGATTAGACAAATTCAAAACATTTACCTTGTACTGACCCCCAGACACATCCCGGAGCCGCACATTTTTTTTAAAGTATGGATAATGACACTAAGGTAGATTTTAAAGTAAAGGGAGCGGAAGGGGGAAATACATGTACCTCAGAAGTCCATATACACAAAGTGTCTGTACGGCAAGAGCTCTAGAAAGACTTGTGAAAACAGGAACTTTCCTTGCAAGCAGCAGGCAGGGAAACGCGGGACAGAGAGGTAAGAACGCGGAGGTGCCGGTTTGGCTCTGGGCAAACAAAAGGCACCATGATCTACCTTTCTTGGATGCCCTGCGCCGAATCTTCATCTTGGGAAAGGAAGGCCAGGAGTAGTTGAAAGGTGAGTCCGAGTCAGAATCCATTGTTTGTTTGGGTGAAAGGACCAGCTGAGGCAGAGGAGTGCCTGCAGACCGTGCCCAGCCAGGAGCCTCCCCGGTGATGTCAAAGGCAGGAATGGGGCTGGGTGAAACAGCTCCAAACCCAGGGAGGGAGAGGCAGTAAACGTTTTGCTTCCTTCGGGCGTTCAGGCATGTAGACCAACAAGGAGGCTGTAAATATTAAAGCCAAACCAGAGAAGCCGGAGGGGGGGCAGTGGGGGACCTGGAGTCTGGCTGATACATCGCAGTCCAGTTATTCAAAAGGTCACCAGGGAGCAAATGAATCATTAACTCCCCTCTTCTTGTGGCTGGATATGGAAATGAAGAAGGAAGGGAGCCGGGAGGAGTAAGAGCGCTGCCCTGCCGCCCTGCTGCCCTGCCCGATTCAAGAAAAGCTTCCTGGGCAGGCGCCTGTTTTGCTGAGCGCTAGAAAAGCTGTGTTGTGCTATGCTGGCTGATGAAGGCTGAAGTTTATGTGTGGACAGCCAGTCCACAGCAAATGCAAGCCAGTCCGCCCCAGGATACACCCTCCCTGAGAAGCTAACAGTCTACACTGTGAGCATCTCGGGTAGGTTTGTGGGTGCAACTGGTGCAATTTACTTAACAGTCTCGTCCTTTCGGTCCTAAGGTGGGCAGCTGCTTTTACCTTTGTCTGCAGTAGCTGCAGTGGACACAAGGATGCATCCATTCAAAGTCGTTTATGACTGGCTAAGGCGACATGTAGCGTGTGTGTGTGTGTGTGTGTGTGTGTGTGTGTGTGTGTGTGCGCGCGCGCGCGCGCGTGTGTGTGCGTGTGTGTGTGTGTGTGTGTGTGTGTGTGTGTGTGTGTGTGTGTTTCCAGGGTCAGCAGTCAGTTCTAAGGGTTTAGGTGACTGTGTAGCTCAGTTCTGAACTTTCATTTACCACAAAGCAACAGTTCCTGCAGTCCCCCAAAGGCTTTCCAGTGATTGGCACGAAGTGGAAGCCCGCACTGCCTTCCCATAAACCACAGCTGTCACTCACAGGTCTTCCCTACTCTGATAGGCGCACAGAGAGGTGTGACCCAGGTAAGATTACACTGAGCAGTCAGGGTCTACAGAAGACTCTCCATAGGAGCCTCTTTAAAGCACTTCTTCCAGGAGGAAGAAGGCCAAGAAGTCCTATGTTGTGCTGTGTTTTGTGAAGTCTTGGGGATGCTCAGAGATAGCTAAAGGAAACAACCTGAGGAGCCATTCAACCGTGCACGCTTGGAACATAGCAGTGTATGTCTTCATTAGCATTTGTCTCTTTAGTTCAACTATTTCTCCAACTGTTGGCACGAGTGCTGTGCTGAGGGAGGAGGGAGCAGCGTCACGTCACAGCCTGCTCCGTGGTAGCCGAGCCTCTCTGATCAGGGAGGGGTGAGTGAAGGGCAGAGGCAGAGAGATACAACATGGGAGGGGCCTGCTGGAGTATAAATTCAAGTCACAATCAGAATAATGTAAACTGCTACTGTGATTTCATATGGTTTTCTATATGGTTAGAAAACTATTGCAACACATAACTAGTATATAGCTGCAAGGATTGTGTCTAAAGTTAAGATGAGTTCTTTTCAATTTGTAGCCTTTGATTTGGAGAATAAATTCAATATTTTTCTTAAATGGATGGGTACACCTATAAGAATAAATTATTCTCAGCCTTGAACACTGAGAACATTAAGCAAGAGAATTCTACTCTATCTGTGATCCTTAATAAGGAAAAGCAGACAGTATTGTCAGGGAGACAGCTCCAAACCTGACAGCCTGAGTTGGATCCCAGGGACCCAGATGACGGAAGGAGAGAATCAACTCCTGCGAGTTCTCCTCTAACTTTTATATGTGTGCCATTACATATGTGCCCCCCTCATAAAGAAAATTTTAAAGTTGTGTGTGTGTGTGTGTGTGTGTGTGTGTATACCAAATATAATCAAATAAAAAGAGGCTATCCACTTGAGGGAGATATGGGAGGTGTCTGATGGAGGGTAGCCAGGAGGGGTAGGAGGAGGAAGATTCTATTTCAATTAAAAACATTATTTTTTAAAGGAGGCTAAGTACACAAGAGGAGCTGAGTGCGACAGATGTAGCTTAGTTTACAAAGTGTTTGCGTGACATGCGTGCAGTCCTGGCCTTGATCCCCAGTACTGCATAAATTGGCCATGACTCTCAACACTTGGAGGGTAGAGACGAGAAGATCAGAAACTTGCTACATAGCAAGTTTCAGGCCAGCCTGAGCTCCATAAGATGCAGTCTCGTGGACAGAGCTGAAGAACACGCCTGGGGCATTCCAGGCATTTGGGAGATGAATGGGTCGTACCAGTTGGTCAAAACATGGAGTTGACAAACCTTACATGTCAGCTGTAGTAACTATAGCAGCCACTGACTACAACCATGTATTTTGACAAAGCATAAGGATTCTGAACATCTTAAATATATTTATAGTTATGTAATAAATATAACTGTATGTATAGAAAGAACATTATCAGTAAAGAAAATTTCTAGTTCCCCAAAGCTTCAGAGAACACTTGGATGTCTTGTGGCCACAAGCTGTTTCTAAGGTGTCTCTAGACCAAAGAGAGGGGAGTTGTACACCCACAGGCTAAAATGCTACCAGGGTATTGCTTCAACTCTGCTGCCAAGGAGTCTCTGCAGGGAGGTTTCTCAGGCTATTAGACATATGCATGCACATGTGCGCGCGCATGCACACACACACACACACACACACACACACACACACACACACACACACACACATACTCATACAGACATGCACGCCCAGTTAAAAAAGGAGTTACTGGGGCAGATTGCTCCCCTTGTCTATCTTTCATAATAACAGGTCTGAAAAACTTAAGACAATGCAGAAGGAGGTAGGAAGGAACTGGCCACAGGCATTGCTACGGTTTGAGGTGCTAAGTGGGCTCATCTTAATCTGTTTTCCTAGAGGTACAATCATTGTTGACAAAGTACAGCTCAATTACACTATGAAACTTTCCTGACAATAAGAGAACCCCGGCTCTGTGGAAACAGCTCTTGGATCTCCAGACTTTCCACTGCCGCCGTTTGCCCTGATCTGTCCTTGCAGTTAACATGCAGAGTGGAGTAGAAGACACCACTGGCATAGCCTGTTTTATTTCTAAGTCAGCTCAACCAATTTCTTATGACTCCTTAAACATGTGGCATTCATCATCATTTCCTACTGTTATCAAGGCAGTTATTTTTCCTCCCTCTCCATTTTGTTATTTTAATTGCATTTAAATTAATTCAAGAGGTTACTTGCATCTCATCCATATTTCAAAGATAAATGCATTTGCTTTGTCAGATTGGCTGATTGCAGCTGCAGGTGGAAGAATTTAAGAGTCTCGGTCGCTCTGTAAATGGTTAATACACAACCATTACAGCAGTGTGCAAGTGACTTCACGGGCTATACCTTTACCTCATCGTTCGTTCTTAAATTAACAGACACTTTACTAAGCAGAGCAGCTGCATCAGGTTCTAGTCACCCAAGGCAGACAATGCTGTCTTCACGTGGTGTCTGCTTTCTGAAGGCCCTATGCAGAAAATAGCCCCCACATACTCTTTGTACTGACAACAGGTCACTTCTCTCTCTCTCTCTCTCTCTCTCTCTCTCTCTCTCTCTTTCTTTTGTTTTTGGTTTTTAGAACAGGGTTTTTCTACATAGCCCTGGCTGTCCTGGAATTCACTCTGTAGACCAGGCTGTCCTGGAACTCAGAAATCCGCCTGCCTCTGCCTCCCAAGTGTTGGGATTAAAGGCGTGAGCCACCACTGCCCATTTTTTTCAAAGATTTTATTTATTTATTTTATATATGTGATGAGTACAGTGCAACTGCCTTCAGAAGAGGGCATCATATCTCATTACAGATGGTTATGAGCCACCATGTGGTTGCTGGGAATTGAACTCAGGACTTCTGGAAGAGCAGTCAGTGCACTTAACCTCTGAGCCATCTCTCCAGCCTCAACCTTGATAAAACTAAATCTTTTCAAGTACTGATACAGGATTTGAGGAACAGAAATTGTGAAGTTTTCATATCTACTAAAGGGACCCCAAATACCTTGAGGGAAGAAACTAGGCCTAACTTGTATTTTAAAGGCACCCCAAGCTAAAAGAAAGATCGAGGGCACTGGCCATATATGCAAGGCAGTTCTTCCACTTCGTATCCTTAACCATATCCCTCAGAAGTTCTGAATTTAGCACAGTTAAACTGGGACCATAACATCTGTCTTTCAGGAATTATCATGAGGGATAAAGGAGATTCTAGCATAAAGAAATTAAAGACATTTCCAGTATGCTTTAAATATTATCTAGAAATAGAATTTCCTTTCAGCATATTTCTACAGCATACTACTGAAATATTCACACCATTACCTCCAGGGCAAGCAGCTCTGTTTCCTTATGGTTACTTCTTTTATCATCGATCTTAGAAGTCTCAGAACCCAGGGGTAGATAGCAGCTCTGATACACTGATCAGGGAGGTAACAGTGGCCCCTGTTTTACAGAAACTTGGAAGTCACTCAAACCTGTTAAAGTCACCCAAACCCATTAAAGTCACCCACCCTTCATGTCACTCACATTTACATAAGTGTCTGATATGACTATTTGATATTCAAGAGACCCCAGCTGCCCTCAGATCACACTAATGGAGCCATTTTCTGAACAAGCTTCCTATGAAAAACCAAAAGGTTTGATTACACATAATGAAGACCACAATAATGGAGTGACTTCATTATTCAATCCCCTTTTCTCAAGCCACAGACCACAGTGTTTACTACTCCTGTAAATACTTGCATCTAAACCCTATCCTCAAAGAAGCAGATTTGAACCTTGGATTTCAGAAGCTCAAGCCAGGCCCAGTATCTCTTTCTTCCACCTGCCTGTGAATCCAGATGTAGAACTCTCAGCTCCTTCTCCAGCACCACGTCTGCCTGCATGTTGTCATGCTTTCCTCTATCATGATGATGAACTAAAGCCCTGAACTTATAAGCCAGCCCCATTTAAATGTTTTCCTTCATAATAGCTGCTACAGTCATGGTGTCTCTTTACAGCAATAGAAACACCCACTACTGATTTTCATTTGTTTGTTTGTATACATTAAGGTTCAGTTCATGTGCTATAAAGTTCTATGACTTTTGACAGATTCAAGGTATCCTGTATCATCAGTTAACAAATCATAAATGATATATTCACCATGCTAAAGACACACACACACTCACACCAATGAAGATATAAAAAGGGTACCACAAGTCAATTAAGATAGTCCCTAATACAAAAGCTACATTGTTTCCACAACAAAACATCATTAGATTATTATTTTTAAAAATCTTTGTCTTTGTTAAGATGTTAGTTATTAAATGACCAAATAGTGGAGGAATACAAACCTTCCATGTAAAAGAATTCCAGTTTATGGAGCTGCCCCACCCATACGAAAGCACGCAGACAACACCCTGATCCTTAACTCTGGACTAAACATCCTGACTTCCTTCCAGAGACTACAGAATGAGGAAGAGGGGTGAGGAGGAATAACTTCACAGGAAAGAAAATGACCAACATAGCCGCATTCAGGAGAGGAATATCAGCATCAATGGTGATTAATAAAGTTGATAGGACAAACCCTTTGTGTCATATGATGGATACGGATATGGTGCTTCACCTATTTTTCTTTCTTTCTGCTTTGTTTTGATTTGTTTTGTTTTGTTGAGACACAGTTTCTCAAGTGGGGCCCTGGATGTCCTGGAACTCACTCTGTAGACCAGGCTGTCCTGGAACTCAGAAATCCACCTGCCTCTGCCTCCCCAGTGCTGGGATTAGTGGCAAGCACTATCACCACCCAGCTAATCTTCCTTTCAAAACCTATAACTTTAATGATGGGGAAACATTTAAATTCCATCTATGGAACATCTGTAAAACTCGACCAGCTCGCCTCAAAACTGAAAGATCATCAGAACCCAGGAAAGTATGAAACACTCTCACAGCCAAGATGTTAGGGGAAATATGATGACTAAACACAATAAGGTATCACAAATGAGATGTTGGGCCAAGGTACATACGTCCAAAACTTTCCTAAAAATGAGACAGACGCGATGATTGCTGGGAGCTGGTGAACCTAACATAAACAGGCTTCCACTCGGCCCTTTCTGAATCCCTGGAGACAGGAGTGCAGCTCCACTTCTCAGTGGTAAAGGCACTGAGAACTGGGTAGTTTGCCACTGATCCCAGCATCACTGGGCTCCCAGAGAACCCTAGCTGTGGCTTTCAGCCTTGACTCCCCCTAAACCCACAGTATGGAGCCTGTACTGGCTGGTTTTGTGTGTCAACATGACACAGCTAGAGTTATCACAGAGAAAGGAGCCCCCCTTGAGAAAATGTCTCCATGAGATCTAGCTGTAAGGCATTTTCTCAATTAGTGATCAAGGGCAGGAGGGCTCATGGTAGGTGCTACCATCTCTGGGCTGGTAGTCTTGGGTTCTATAACAAAGCAAGCTGAGCAAGCCAGAGGAAGCAAGCCAGTAAGGAACATCCCTCCATGGCCTCTGCATCAGCTTCTGCTTCCTAACCAGTCCTGACTTCCTTTGGTGATGAACAGCAGTGTTGAAGTGTAAGCTGAATAAACCCTTTCCTCCCCAACTTGCTTTGCCATGATGTTGGTGCAGGAATAGAAACCCTGACTAAGGCAGAGCCCTTTGCCAAGTCTTGATGCACACGCTCCATCTAGACAGAATTGGACCTTAGGACCAGCTTCAGAATTTCTGAAGTTTCCATCCTGGTACGTTGGAGCAGCAGGATTCCCACTAGCAGCGTGGCCCAAGTGGTTGTCATGTTGTTCTTTTTATTTCCTTTTCCATCATGCATCTTAGAACTAGCAGTATGAAGAACATTAGGCCCATCACAGGAGCAGCCAGCATCCCACGATGTGATGACTCTGTGGGGCTTCTCATTGGAAAAACTACAGCAAACTCGATGGCTTTTCTTTAGCAAAGCTGCAGTTTGTTTTTGTTCTCTAAGCCTACAGATTAGTTTATAATATCCTAAAAATCCCCCAATAGTCTTTCTTTTAATTTATGGGATGAATGTTTGTCAACAAATACTCCAGCAATCTCGTTTAAGAGAAAACAAGCATTTCTTTCCCACACTCCAGGAGGAGAACTTTACCCAAACAAGGAAGCCACAAGCACAAAGAGGCAGAACTCAGCAAAGGGAACCAAAATGACCTTGTAACAAACTTACAGCCAAATGCCTAGGCCAGCAATTTTTTTTTATCAAAACTATTTGTAAAACCTCTACGACCACCAATTTAAAATGAACAAAAAAAAATTAAAAGCACCCAATTTTTACACAAATTACTCTGCCTTTGCAATCCCCTTCTTGGAAGACTTCCCTGTGCCTGGACCCTTCAAACCATGGGTGAAATAAGTCCCTTGAAGAGAAATGCCACCCACCTCCATCCAAAACCTGGAATGTAAAGGGAGAGAAAGAGAGAGTTCACAGGAATCTCTATTTTATAGCCCACGCTATAGTGAGATCTATCAAAACTTAGGCTCAAAAGCCGACTTTCTAGAAGTCCAAGAGCCTTGAAGATCACGTCTTTCCTTTCTTTTCCTTTTCCATCATATTTCATACAATATTCCCCAGGCCTTGGCAGAGCTTGTGCATAGTGAAATGGCAGCAGAGGGTGGGGAGAAGTAGGGGAGGGGGAGGTGTGGGGGAGGGGTGAGGGAGGGCCCTGGCTCATAGCCTGTTCTCATTGTCTCTCTCATTCACAGGTGATTAACATGGGCGGTTTTATGAGCATTTATAGCTCTGTGGCCACTGCTATCAGTAGATGTGAGAAGTCACTTAATTAGTCCTAATTATTTATTAGCTGATGGTGGCGGGGAGGGGGTCAGCACTATTGAGCACACACTCTGCCTCACCTCTAGGAGCCAAGACAAAGATCTTCACCAGGTACCCACAACAGAGGAGTCCTAGCAACCTATGCTGCTCCCTGCTTTAGGGGGGCTGTTCTGTTGGATCCTCACTTTTCAGTTCCCTCTGCTCATGTCCCCACTAAACTTTGCATGGGGGCGTGGCAGGCCTGCGTCCTGGGGGCGTGGCAGGCCTGCGTCCTGGGGGCGTGGCAGGCCTGCGTCCTGGGGGCGTGGCAGGCCTGCGTCCTGGGGGCGTGGCAGGCCTGCGTCCTGGGGGCGTGGCAGGCCTGCGTCCTGGGGGCGTGGCAGGCCTGCGTCCTGGGGGCGTGGCAGGCCTGGGTCCTGGGGGCGTGGCAGGCCTGCGTCCTGGGGGCGTCTGCCGACTGAGGAATCCCAGCCCCAGGTTTCCCTGTTTGCATCTCTTTCTGCATCTTCCATTTCCCAAATGGTTTTTGCTATTTTGTTTGGTTGCAAAGTTAGGTTTCTATCCACAGCCAGCTTCAGTTCATCTGTCTCCCTGTCATGACATCCACCAGAAGTTTTCCTTTTCTTGTATTATATGTAATAAACAACGATCAAAATGAAATGACTCAATATTATAGCCAGATGTTATAATGCAGACTTTAATCTCCGTGCGTGGGAGGTGGAGGCAGAAACGTCTGGAATTAAGGTTATCCTCACCTACTTGGTGAGTCTGAGGCCAATCTGGACTACATGAACCCCTATCTGGAAAAATAACAACAACAACAATGACGACAACAACAACAACAAGTGACCCAAAGGTAACAGTTGTCACAATGTATTGTATAAATATACAGAATGTTCAAATAATAAAAATATTATTTAAAAAATTAAAAATAGGAGCTATATTCCCAGCACTCAGGAAGCAGAGGCAGGCAGATTTCCGAGTTCAAGGCCAGCCTGGTCTACAGAGTGAGTTCCAGGACAGCCAGGGCTACACAGAGAAACCCTGTCTCAAAAGCAAAACAAAACAAAACAAAACAAAAAAGATTGCATGAGTGCATTCAGCTAGAGTTGTGTGTCATGTACCTATCGGCATGGAAAGAAATATGAAGGACTGGTGAGACATGGGGGCGTGTCTTAACTCTCCCTGTGGGGGAGGGGTGGGGGAGATAGAGAGCATCCTGGGGTGAGTGAGGGTGGGGTGGGGAATGGAACTGATTGGCGTTCTTCCTGGGAAGTTTCAAGACTGAGAGGCTCTGGCAAGAAGTCGTACCTTATCTGCTGCTGCAGATTTGGCTGGCAGACAGTGGGCTTGGCACTGTGCAGAGATTTCAAACAACATCTGATAACCAAGACTTTGGGAGGAACAGGGAGAAGGCTCAGTGGTTAAGGGTACCTGCTGCTGTCACCGAGGACCAGAGTTTGAGTCCCAGCACCTGAAGCAATATAGTTCCAGGAGTTCCAATGCCCTCTTCTGGCCTTTTTGGGTACTGCATGCATTCACTGCATAGTTCACATAAGCACATGGGGGGGGGGCGCAAAACAATGTCATTTTACCCTTCATTATTTACTTTGCATTAAGTAACTGCTGTCTAAGGAAGTCACTGAAAAGGTTGCTGTACATATTTTCCACAAAAATCACGAACACCTTTGCAAGAAGAAAAGGAAAATTGGTGCACACTCTAGATGTTCTGATAGATGTGGCCAGCTCATGCAAGGGTTCAAATTGCAGTTATCTTAAACACATGGGTCATGGTTTCCATTTTTAGTAATGTTTTCCTCATCTTAAAGTATCTATGTTTATGGATATGTGTGTTCTGCCTGCGTGTATGTCTGTGAACCATGCAGTGAACGCATGCGGTACTCACATACGTGCCTGGTGCCCTCAGAGAGCATCAGATCCCCCGGAACTGGAGTAACAGATGGTTGTGAGCGGACATGTGGGTGCTAAGAATCGAACCCACATCATCTAGAAAACAGCAAGTGCCTGTGCCTTTAACTGCTAAGCTACCACTATAGCCCCTATTTTTATTTTTATTTTTATTTTTATTGTGCTGGGATTAAAGGCGTGCGCTACCACGCCCGGCTCATACAATCTTTAATCTAATGAAGAGTATGAGCATTGGCGATTAGTTACTACAGGAAGTTTAGTTTCAGCGTGAGAGTCACGACATCAGGTCTGTGGCTGGTACACTCTAGAATATTCCTGGCTGACAGAGCAGGGCCATCACTTCCCGGAAGCTTTTGTGACTCAGCTAAGACCCTAGGACTGTCGCTTCACGGTCCTCAAACAGGAACTTAGCTTCCAACTGGAATTCTTAATTTCCAACCAAAGCCATGTAGTTGTCCTCTTTTTCAGAGTTTGCCGAGCAGCAAGCGATCAGGATGTCTGCTGTTTGGCAAACTCCTGAGCGGTCATGGATCCACCTGGCTGGGATTCCATGCAGCTTACCCTCCCCCACCATAGGTCCCACAGGCCGCAGACTTATCCAGCAGGTGCTCCCCTCCATCCTCCCTGTGATGGGGCTGCTTTGCAGTCTTAACCCCAGCTCGGCTGAAAAGTTTGATGCCGTTTATTTATCTCATTTGGTCCCATGGACTGGGTCCAATGGGTCCTTCTCCCATCTCACCTTCAACGCTGACCATGCCATGGCTCCTACCTGCTCTTCTTCCGTTGCCCCCGAGGGCTTTGCTAACATGTCCACAGAGAACAAGGTCATTATTCTTGGTCTTAACTTCAATGTCATCTCCTCAACATCTATGCCAGCCACTCACTCTGACAGGTCTGGTGCACAGGCCTGGATAAGCTCGCCAGCTCTTTCATGCCCATTAATCCCGACAACTATAGTCATTTCTAGTGTATACACTAACAGCCGATATGATTCTCATGGGGTCGTGAGGAACAACACAAAGAGAACTTACCCTAAGCTGACCCATCTAATAGGATAAAATTGAGAGATCTAAGCCTGCACTCCCTCAGACACATAGCTCACACACACGGCGCTTGACAGACATGAGTGGTTGTTGCTGCTGTTCTGGATAGAGCACTTCCAGACACAACCATGACACAGAAAGTTCCACCAGAAAAACACTGATCTAGTTTGCAAGACACTACATGAGCTGGGCGATGGTGGCACGCCTTTAATCCCAGCCCTTGGGAGGCAGAGGCAGGTGGATTTCTGAGTTCGAGGCCAGCCTGGTCTACAGAGTGAGTTCCAGGACAGTCAGAGCTACACAGAGAAATCCTGTCTCTAAAAACAAAACAAAAGAGAACACTACATTTGTACCATACAATTTAAAATAGTGCAATACAGCAAAGTCTCTTAACACTTCCATCCTGGATATTTTATTAGCAGTTCCTAAGAGTCTGGACAGAATACCAGTGCACACAAAAGACAAGAGTTCTGAAGTGGCCTCTGGGGGGAGCAGCTTCCCATTCCTGCCGCTGGCTTACATCTGCCTGCTACTCACGGCTGGCTGGCTGCTCTCGCTTCTGTCTCAGTGGTTCCTTTAAAGTCTACCCTCACGTTATTTCATAAAGTCAGGAGACTTTCTTTTTCCCTCGTAATTCAAAAGTTTAAACCATAGAGCAAATGCTAGAGTCAGAAAGGTGTGTCCATGTCTCTCTCTCCCTTCCTAATGTTCCTCTTCAGACGCAATGACGTTACTGACTCAGCACTAGCACTCAGCCTAGTCAGGGTTACTGCAGTTTACAAAGCAAAAAAACTTCTCACCTAACACGTACACCAGTAGGAGACTGGAGAGAGGTTTTAGAGTCCCAAATTAAAAATAATCCCACTATTTAAGACTTTTAACAGGCAACCCCTCCTCCCCCCAGCAATGTGCCTGAGTAAACATTCTTCAAAGCTGACATTCCCAAGAGTGTGATGCAATCCGCAGATGAGACATCCTGTATGCGTGAATAAGAGCCACACTCCCGGCTCTGGGGCACACAAGAGTCATCCAGTCCTCGAAGTTTGCTGTATTTTTTTTCCTCTTCCCTTGTTGTGGGCTCTGGACGTAAATTGTTATTCTCACCTTATATAGCAACAGTAACAGATGCGTGCACGCTGCTCAGAACACAACTAAGTTTGTGTTCCAAGTTCAGTGGCACCTCAGGCCAGGACATCCAGCAAACCACCGCTGGCAAAGGGCCAAGCTCGGAGCTGCACACTCAACCAACACTGCGGGTGCTTCCTCCCGGCCTGCTCTAGGCTACGGGATTTCCCAACGGTTGTAACAGCTCTGACACGTGTCTACAACGGATGCCAAACACCATGCCAGAGCCTCCAGGAACCCCCTCACAAGCTGCCCGTGATGCTTCCACGTGTCAGCCACCTCTGCTGTATAATAAATCTCAACTCTCCTTAGCCCGAGGACTTGCCTTGGCCCCAAGGGACCACCTCCAAGACAGCTCTGTTCTTATGTGCCCTTCAAGTGCGGGTGGTGGTTTGAATAAGCTTGGCCCATAGGGAGTGGCACTGTTGGGAGTGGGTGTGTCCTTGTTGGAGAAAGTATGTCACTGTGGGGGGTGGACTTTGAGACCCTCCTTCTAGCTGCTTGCAAGACAAGACAGTCTTCTCTCTTTTGCCTTCGGAACAAGATGTAGAACTCTCAGCTCCTCCAGCACCATGCCTGCCTGGAGGAAGCCATGCTTCCCACCATGATGATACTGGCCCGAACCTCTGAACCTGTAAGCCAGCCCCAATTAAATGTTGTCCTTCATCATAAGAGTTGCCATGGCTATGGTGTCTGTTCCCAGCAATGTACACCCTAACTGTGTGCAAACTGAATCAGCTGCATTGCCCCTGAAGAAGGCTCACACACATTCTAGTCAATAGGCATCTGCAGGCAGCTGGGCCCAAGTCCTCCTACCCAAGCTTCATTCTACTCCGCTGGCCTCTAAATAATTCCAGGGATGTGTACGGGGGGAAAGCAGGGGAGGGGCCCAGGGAGAAGGGAATAGAACATCTGAGAATAAACGAGAACTTCCAGGTCCATGGAAAGAATCAGCTCTACCCTCTACCCCTCTTAATGGACCTACACACTACAGCAACACCAGGTCTTCTGAGGCCCTGGGGGTGGGGAATAGACCACATAGGCTCATCTCTGTAGGACTCATTGGGTAGCACTGTGTAACAGGCAGAATGGTACCCAAGGCCGGCTCCCCGGCTCAGGCGCTTCCTGAACTGAAGCCTCCAGTACCCGCCACATTGAGATAATGAAGTAACCATGGCAACTAGCATGCCAGAGTCTGGCAGGGTGAAACTCCCGAGGCAATGTCCTGGGTTCTTCCTGTGTATTTTAGATTGTCGACACAAGTTGTACATTAAAATACATTAAACGTTAAAGAAAAATTGAGCTAGAGAGAAGCAAGCAAGGTTCTCAGGAAAGAGTATTTCATACTAACATGCTTTCTTTTTGTTTACCATGTGCCCGGTCCATAGCACCCACCCCTGGCTGCAAGCAATGCGGCGTTTTGGAACATACCCAGAGCTAGGCGGTCCTGGTCTTCGTGTTCACTCGGCCCATCCACCTGGCTTTTGACGCTCTGAAACAGACACGGGTGAGGGATTTCATTAAATCCCATGTGTGCTACATTAATGTTTGTTTCTCGTGCGCTAGAGTGACGCTCTTGGAAAACACCAATAAAAGCACCTCGCTCACATCGCAACACATAAACAGGAGACTCATGTGCATTTATAATTAGCACTGAGAGCTAAAAATAAGGAAAGGATGTGTGTCTAGCTCACACACACACCTGGAAGCTGCCCACAGGGAAAGCAGTGTTAGTAAATATCCAGGCATAAGATGCTCCCAGCCTGGTATGTCCTGAAGGAGGATGCTGGTCATCTTGTGCTTACAACAATGACAACTCAGAAAAACAGCTAGGCTTGGTCAGAACATGTAGCCTATTGCGATCCTAATAAAAGAAATTGGATCTGGGACACACCCTTGCCTGCTTGTGGATTTTTATGAACTTGAGCCAGGTGACCACATTCCCTTACCTTTCCATCTTCCTCCTCCTCTGATGGTGGTGATCTGCCAGACTCCAAATTCCTAATCTCTGCAGAAGAAATAATTCTTTAGTTAGAAAGACAGACAAGTCACGCAGGACCCTCTGCCCAGGATAAGCTAGGTTTGGATCAGGCTTTTTAACAGGCAGCTCTACCAGAGAGTAAGTGATCACCTGACTGTACACACGCTGGGGTTATTCGTGCATGCTACTTCGTAAACAAGGCAGGGAGCTCTCACCGGAAATCCTGGGGTGGCAGGGGGTGGGGGAGGGGTGTACCTTAAATAAATCAGTGTCCTTGACTGCAAAGGAAGGATGCTCACCCCTCCCGAAAGCCTCTTTAACAGATGCTGAGGATGTGACTGGTACCCACCTGAGGGAATCCTACTTGCCTCTCCCCCTGGATT
>LR752720.1:50953-63756 GCA_902729485.2 Mus minutoides
CAGGGGAAGCAAGCCAGTAAAGAACATCCCTCCATGGCTTCTGCATCAGCTCCGGCTCCCTGACCTGCTTGAGTTCCAGTCCTGACTTCCTTGGTGATGAACAGCTGTATGGAAGTGTAAGCCAAATAAACCCTTTCCTCCCCAACTTGCTGCTTGGTCATGATGTTTGTGCAGGAATAGAAACCCTGACTAAGACACAGCCCCTATATGTCTAAAGTTTCAAGCATTGGGGGGGGGGGGGGAGTATTCAAACATTTAAGGAGAAGTCCAGGATATGAACACATCTTACCTAAAATTCAACCAAAAACACAGTTCATGATTTCTTAATGTCTATTTTTTACTATTGCATATATGTGCGTATGTGCTGTATGTATGTGAATGTTCATATATGTTCCCAAGAGCATGGGCGTGTATATGGCCGAGGCTGACACAGGTGTCTGTCACTGTGGCTTTGTTACTGAGTCAGGATGTCTCATTGAACCCAGAGCTGCTTGTTAAGATACTCTTGTTAGCCAGCTTGCCCCAAGGAGGCCCTGTCTATACCTCAAAAGCCCTGGGCTACAGGCAAGCCTCCACACTGGCCCCACTTTTTGTTTTGTTTTGTTTGGTTTGGTTTGGTTTGGCTTGGCTTGGTTTGGTTTTTCGAGACAAGGTTTCTCTGTGTAGCCCTGGCTGTCCTTGAACTCACTTTGTAGACCAGGCTGGCCTCGAACTCAGAAATCCACCTGCCTCTGCCTCCCGAGTGCTGGGATTAAAGGTGTGCGCCACCACACCCGGCAATGGCCCCACTTTTAATGTTGGTTCTGAGGATCTAAATTCTGGTTCCAACACTTAGAAAGCACAAGGTTTATCCACCAAGCCACCTCCTTGGCTCAACTTTAAAGGCCACCACATGAAGAAAAACTTTGAAAGCTAATGAACGCCTTGAACAGCCCTTCTCCCCAAAGATACCTCTGAGTTCAGCATCAAAACTGACTGGCATTCCGAAAATATTTAAGGAAACATTTGGAATCATTTTGAAAACATTTGATGCTCTGATCTTCAGGAAAAAGTTACCTGGTAGAAATTAATGACCAACTAATATCCATGTAGGATGGAAATTTTTTTTAATTTTAATTTTAAACTTAGTTATCATACAAAATATTATACAAAGTGTGTGCAGACATATGCCCTCTTTCCTCTTGAGTATGGTTCACATGATGATTCTGTTTAATATGCTACCCTTAGGCTCTCAGGGGTGAAAGATTCAAACATGGGTTGAAGAGAGAACCTCAGCCTCAAATTTTGGTTGCAATCAAATCACCAATCACCAATAACCACAGGCTTTTAAAAAAGCTGTTATATTTCAAAGTGAAATTAGGGCATTTTTTTTCCTAATTTAATCTACTGCTTAAACAAGATGAAGTTAAGTCATCTTTCAAAGAGATAAACAAAATGTAAATTTAGTTTAGAATTACTTTTATGTCCCCTGACTTCACTTAGAGTCTACTTCAAGAAATGAATTCTTGGGCTATTCTGGGGTTGGTCTGGTGCTGCTATGCCTTCAAATGCTAAACTCTATGTAGGTACATCTGGCTGCCCCAAGAGAAAAGACTTTTCAAGTACACCAGCTTTTATTGTGCAAACCTTGCTCCCCAAATTAATTGATCCATAAAAGGCTAAAGCCTGTGACTGGGCCATAGAGAGAGAAAGGCAGGACTTGAGGATAAAGCGAGGGGTCTCAGGAGAGGCCACACAGAGGAGAGGAGGAGGCCGCCATGAGAGGAGAAACAGCGAGTAATGAGGGTCATGTGGCTGGGATGCAAGTCAGAACAGCTCCAACCCTGCCCAAACTAGGCTCACCGCTTGTAAATAAAATAGCAGGGCTGTGTTGTGTGTCTTTCATACGAGCTAGTTAGAATATAAAAATCTCATTTACAGGGCTACATTTTTAGAATAAGTTCTCCAAATCTATCAGTCCTTAGCTAAGTTTTACTCTTGCCCCAAGCCTGCTAATTCAACCCATTGGGAAGAAAGACTCTAAACTAAGAGGGAAACAAATTCGAGGTGAACCACGGGGTTGGGGGGTGGCTGGCCTGTGAGCTACAGAATGTGATCTAACCAGATGGTCAGGAAAACTCCCTCCTGCTCAAACCACCAACCACCCTTCAGTTCTGTGATAAAATGGAAGGCGAGAAGACTTTTCATTTATGTATGGGGGGAAAGCTAGTATTATTCTACTAATGTGCAAAATGAGCATGCTCTCAGACTGACACGCTATCTTTATCTTCGGACCTTTGCTGGTGAAAGTAGTATCCTTTTAGGGAAAACAGAGTGGCAAGCTAAATCTCTAAAGAAAACCTAGAAAAAGATGGGGTGCCCTGTAGGATGAAAGAAGTAACAGCAAACCACATTCTGGTTTAGAGGAACATTTTCTGCAGTCTTTTCATAATTTTTAAACTTTATTTTGGGAATCTCTCCACTTATTTTTTTATATTGGCTGCACCAGTTAGTACCACCTCCCCAAGTGAATATGTGCTTCCCTTTCCCCACATCCATGCAAGCATCTGTCATCATGCCCACAGATCAATACATCTCGAAACTCTTATGAGGAGCTTCTATTTACACTAGATAATGATTAACATCCTGATCCACCATTGGCCAAGATGCAGGGACTAAGAGACTGCAGAATACTCAGCCTTAAAACATGTAAATATGCCGGGCGTGGTGGCGCATGCCTTTAATCCCAGCACTTGGGAGGCAGAGGCAGGCGGATTTCTGAGTTCGAGGCCAGCCTGGTCTACAGAGTGAGTTCCAGGACAGCCAGGGCTACACAGAGAAACCCTGTCTCGAAAAACCAAAAAAAAAAAAAAAAAAAAAAACATGTAAATATACCACATGCACCCCTCCCGAGCCCCTCAGCCTTAAAACATGTAAACATACCACATGCACCCTTCCCAAGCCCTCAGGGTCATTGTGGAAGAAGAGGCAGAGAGAGTGTAAGAGACAGATGTGGAGGATGACATTCTGTCTTCTGGAAACAGCAAGACAGTGTGCATATGAGCTCACAGTGGTTGGGACAGCAAGCATCAGACAAAATCCCAGCGTGGAGTGGCGTATTGGGCACACAATCCGATCCCTAACTGTGGAGCTATTGGCAATTGTTAGGTGCTGGGCTGGGAGAGACAGACACAGACAGACAGGCAGGCAGGCAGACACACACACACACACACACACACACACACACACAGAGAGAGAGAGAGAGAGAGAGAGAGAGAGAGAGAGTTTTAAGAACATAGCCGCTGTTTAGTTGACCACACTCCAGTGGAAGACCACAAATCTAAGAATAATTGTATTTGGGCAAATTAGTCTCGAAGGATTAAAAATAGGACACAAAGTTGGAAGGGTATGGAGGGGTTAAATCTGAGAAGACTTCAGGAGGTGGGGTGACTATGATCAAAACAAGTTGTATGAAACCCTCAAAGAACTAACAAATTATCTTCATCGATACAGGCTTCTATGTATTTACATGTATACAGTGTATCAGAGAAATTTGCATTTCCACCATGCCTTAGATTTCAGAGCCTATAAATGCCTCTGTTCTAGTTCTTAAAATATCTAAGGTGTTATAAACTACAGTCACCCTGCTGTGCTATGGAACAGTATGTTCCTTTCACATGTCAGGATGTTGGCGCTTGTCATCCAAATTCCCCATAATACCTCCATCCTCTCCCAGCCTCCCACCTTCTCAGCCTTCCGTAACCATATTTCTACTCTCCTCCTCCTTCCCCTCCTCTCCCTCCTCCCCCTCCTCCTTCTCCTTCTTCTTTTCTCTTCCTTTTTCTTTTCTTTTTTCTTCTTTTTTCTTTTTAGGTTTTTTTTTTTTTTTTTTTTTTTTTTNTGATGCAGAGGCCATGGAGGGATGTTCTTTACTGGCTTGCCTCCACTGGCTTGCTCAGCCTGATCTCTCTCTCTCTCTCTTTTTTTTTTTTTCTTTTTTGGTTTTTGGTTTTTTGAGACAGGGTTTCTCTGTATAGCCCTGGCTGTCCTGGAACTCACTTTGTAGACCAGGCTGGCCTCGAACTCAGAAATCTGCCCGCCTCAGCCTCCCGGGTGCTGGGATTAAAGGTGTACACCACCACTGCCTGGCTTCTTTTTAGTCTTTTGGGACATGGTTTCTCTTTATAGCCCTGACTCTGTAGACCAGGCTGGCCTCAAACTCACAAAGACCTCCCTGCCCCTGCCTCCCGAGTCCAGGGACTAAAGGCATGCGCCACTATTCAGCTTCCCCAGCTTCTTAGTGAATGGTACTCATCAGGCCTTAAACACTCCAAACTTAGGGAGGAGGTGTTGTATCTATCTCCAGCTGAGTCATCATCCCAGAAAACAGCTTCCTTGGTGACAGACACCCTCAGCCCCCAGCATCTCATCTCCAGCTGCCCTGATTAAAGGACTCACATCTTGATACACTTTTACCACATGCAGCCATTCTAAAAAGCCCCATGTTACAGTATTTAAAATAAAACATCTTAGGGCAAGAACTCTCTACAGATAACAACGCTCTTGTTCTACTAACACTGACTTACTGGAAACACTCAAGCATGGAGACCAGCTCACCGTTTCTCCACAAACCACATGAACAACACTCAAGCAAGAATCCACTCACATCCAGTCACTGCAACACACATGTCATGCCCTGGTATCCATACTATATACTTACAGCACCACCTACACTTTGCTATAGGCTGCAGCTACTAAAGCTGCACTTAGAACCAGGCATCAGGCAGGTCCTAGGCAGGACTATAGGAGATACCGAGCAAGGTGCCCTGCCTTCACTTCCCTCCACCCTCCTGCGCCATTGCCAGAAAGGCAAACAGGGCTGAGTAGCTTTCATAATGCTGAAAACCCAGTTCATGGCAGAGCTGAGTCCTAAGCTGTCTGCTTGCTGCCTGGCAGCCAGACGAGTCTGAGCATGTAAGTCACAATCTCCCAGTGACAAAAGCTTGAGATTACCATTTCCAGGCAATGGACCTGATGTTACACTTTTTCCATCACACAAACACCAGAGAAGATTCTAGACCAGCAGCTTGAACGAGCAATAAATAGATTTTCTTGCTGGGAGTGGTCGGGATATCGCAACGCAAAGGGGAAAGTGATAGATGACTGAATTCTGACTGCCTAGACAAGATGTGCTACTTAGGCCAAGCTAATCATGAAGAAAAGTCAACTCTTAACACTCAGAAATTTCCCTTCCCCATGACCACTAGTGTGTATACTCCACGCCTCATATAAGGGAAGGCCTGCATCTCAAAAGCCCAAGAAGATAAAGGGAATTTTTGACAGGGTGTTAGGAGGTACAGATGGCTTCCCATGCACAAGGTGACCATGAGTAGGTTCAAAGATGCCTCTCTAGACCGTTTGCAGTGAATGCCGCTGTGCTGATAGAGTTCAGGCCTATACACAAGACCCTTTCTCAGGGAATTAGGAAAATAAAGCAAAAGAAAAACCCTAAGGGTAAAAGACGGAGTAAGACTAGGAAGACAAGTGAGAAAATGAAGCTTATTTCTTTTTCAATGATCGTGGGCCTGTGATGGTTTGAATGAGAATGGCTCCCATAGGTTCACATATTTGAATGCTTAGTCAGCAGGGAGTAGAACTCTTTGAAAGGTCTTCTTGGAGGAAGGGGGGCGGGGGGGTGCCAATTTGTGGTGTTCAAAGCCCATGCTAGCCCCATTTTGTCAATCTCTGTCTCTCTCTTCCTCCCTCCCTCCCTCCCTCCCTCCCTCCCTCCCTCCCTCCCTCTCTCCCATCTCTCTCCTCCAAGTCCCACAGATCAGGATGTAGCTCTCAGCTACTGCTCCAGCACCATGCGTGCCACCATGCTCCACACCCTAACAGACTAGACCTCTGAAACTGCAAGCCAGCTCCCAGCTACATGTCTTCTATGAGAGTTGCCTTGGTTATGGTGTCTCTTCACAGCAATAACACAGTGACTAGACAGGGCGATTTCATTTGTTCAGAATAACTTCCCAATTATTCTTCAGGCACAATAACAATCATGAAATTATAAAGCCATAATTGGCTCACAATAGAAATAATAAAATCCTTTATCACACGCACAAAGACAGCAAATCTAATCCCAGGCTAAAGTTATTATAGTTCTTTACTCTGTGACAGATACAGACACCAACTTAAGTTTCCTCCCTGACTTATTATCACAGCAGGAGGAGATAAGCACACTCTGTCTAATCTCTAATGCACAAAGAGAAGTTCAGTTTAGCATTAGGAAGAAATAAAAGAGGACATTTTTATCTCCCAGGATGCCTTTTCTTCCAGTTGAGTCTTGGTAGGCATTGGAGAGGAAGAAACCCAAGTACCTTCACATTAATTGAACACTGCCCTCTGCTGGAAGGTGCAAACAGCTCCTAACATTCCTTGAACACATTGCCTGAAGGTCTACAGAATTTGCCTGTTAGTTATGTGGATCTAGCAGACTTGGGGTTCTTGCCAAACTCTCTGGGTTTGGTGCCTTTAGTCCTGTTCACTTGGTTGTCCCATGGGCCCATCAAACTCAACCTGTCTAAATTGAGTACATTGTGTGTCATAGTCCTGTCTTCTAGCCCACCCAGAAACACCCCAGGCACAGAAGGCCTATCTTTCCTTCCCACAGCACTCATCTCCCCCACAACATTCATCTATTCCCACCTCTCCTAAGACAATACCCTTTTAGCCCCTCTTTGCCCTAGACAACATTCATTTCTCCCTATCTCACCCCTCGTCAAGTCATAGCCTTTCTGAAGTCCTCTGACCAGTCCCCTGGCTTCCATTTGGCACCTCCCAGAATTCTCAGGGAAAAGCTCCAGCTCCCCTCCCCCCACAGCTCCCTCTGTCGATCTGGCTGCCCTTAAGCCTGTGTTCCTGGTATTTCTACTACCACACATGGGTGTGCAGATGGGAAAATGACCTACATTCTCTCCCATTCATCTCCACTATCTGGAATTCCCTTCTCTCCCTTAGATTCCACCTCCGGGGGCATCTTCCATGCAGCCTGCCTGGATTCTGCCACTGTCACAGGCTATGACATGCTTGAAGCAAAATTTTGCAAATGGTGCACTTGCCATACTCTGCTCGGAGAGCTTGTTTTCTTGTCCAGCCCCCTCGGCTCAAGAACTCCAAAATGTTGTGTTTATTTAGACTTCATTTTTGTTCTCAGTTAGTTTCGAAGGTGAAACATAAGGGAAGAGAGATGCATGAGGTGAGATAGAGAGATGTATGAGGTGAGATAGAGAGATGCATGAGGTGAGATAGAGAGATGCATGAGGTGAGATAATCCCTATAAAACTCCAGAAGTTGACTTTTAAAGGGGGTGGAACGTAGGAAATAGAGGTGATATAAAGATGAGCGAGCACTCAGAACTGGCAGGTCAGAAACTTTCCTCCAAGAATGTCTACCAGCCAAGTAAGAAACCTGGTCAGCTACAGTTACAGCAGCAGAAAAAAAAAGGGCCAAGTGCTTAGGGGAGGCCAGCATTCCTGACGCAAGACCAGAAAGACGTTTCTTATAGTATCTTCAAAGAGAAAAACATAACATTACCAAGACTGCCTCCTTGGGCAGGCAGAGCAACAGTGGTCACAGAACACAGCCAAGGTAATTCTCGCCCCCACTCCAACCCCAGGAAGCAACTGGGACAGGAAAGGTCAGTGGCTCAGGTTTACCCCAGGAGCAGGTGTAGTGTGTGTGGATGATACACAGACCCCAGCAACTCTTCATAAACGCTCGTTCTCCAAGGCTTCTTTTCAGCCAACACAGAGGCAAAGGACCTAATTTTACACAAGCTGTCAAATACTTGGAATGCGACTAGCCTGTGCTGCTAATTAAATGCAGAATCAAAGTACTAACCAGCTGTTAACACTCATGGCAGAGAAAGAAGGATCTGGCCACGGCTGTTCCTGACTCCAGCATCTCAGCCCCATCAGACTGGCATCCCATCACATTCTCTGATACTCCATGAAGTCCCACCATCATCCCAAAATCAAATAGATAATTAATTCTAGCCCACAGACATAACAAATATTTATTTATATCTACATATAATTTCAAAATAAAGACGTCAATATAATATCCTAGCTAAAATATGTAGCAATGGGAAACTGATGATAAGATCATTTGTACATCAACATTAACAGTGTTTTCCTGTGGCACAGGAAAGCAACAGCTATGGCCCTGCATTACTTCATGGCCATGTGCCTCAACAAGGGCCACATTTGGATGAAGAACAGCAGCAAGCTGAGGCAAACACCTCACCAAGCACATCAGTTCCGAGGGGGACTTGATCTAGGAGGTGTATGGGCTTATCAGTGCACTATGGAGCTGCTACTCAAGGTGTCCAAGGACAAGCATGCTCACGTTCATCAAGAAAAGAGTGGACATGCACATCCACACCAAAAGAAAGTGTAGGAGATGAAGTATGTGCTAGCAGCCACGAGGAAGGCCTCAGCCAAGAAGGACTGATCTCCCTACTCGGAACCCTGCCCCAATAAATGCTTATACTACAAAAACAAAGAACCCAGTGGTTCTCTGTGTACATGATGATTGGATTTGTGTAGTGCCTGGATTTTGAGGGATTCTTCATTTAATTCTATTTCACATGAGAAGCACAGTAATATGCAAAAAGCCAAGTAAGAATGCTTCCTACAATTAAAAACATGTTTAGTATTCGACTTACTATTGGAATTATTTGTATAGGGAAAATGTGTGAACTACAGTAAGACTTTTATAACACCACCCCACCCCTACCCCCAACAAACACCCAGCCATGCTGAATAGACTTAGGAGCAAACAGTGTTCCTGCTGGCAAGCTGAGTGCTCTGGAAAAGCATGGCTGAGTGATTCCTCGTTCCTTACGTGGAATAGAATAATAATACTGTATTATAAAGAACAGCTCGCAGTGGGAACCCGCACCATTGGCAGAACTGCAGTCAACCTTGGTATGAGCTCTGTAGGACCAAGGTTTTCAGGATCATTCAGAACTCTGGCAAACTCCCCTGACACATCACACCTCATCTCTAAACGATAGCAGAACTATCCACTCCTCGGGACAACAAAGACATTTTCGTGCCTTTGGAAGCATCCTCCTGAAGATCCACCATCCAAGCCCAGGGGAGGAGTTCTACAAAGCTTGACTGAGCAGAGGCTTGTCTCCAAGCATGAACAAAGCTAACTTTGGAAGGAGGAAACCAGGGACATTTAGGAGAGACCAGTAAAAGCTATGCTTAAACAACTCTGAAGATCTGGACCACAAGGACCTGGTTTAGGGCTAGCAAATGTTATCATGTAAATGCTGGCTGAGTAAGAACCAAACAAAATTGGGTACTGTGCATATACCCCACAACACCAGATCTCGCCTCTACACCCCTTATTTCCTGCTTGTTCTTTGTTGCACACATCAATGGGCTGGTTAGTAACCCTATATTTTCTGGGTTCTCTACATGGGCTAGGAACAGGCATACCTTCTTCAGTTTCTGCAGCTCCCGAAGGCATGGTTGCTCTCTCAGTCTTGGCTTCTTGCTCAAGAGCCTACAAGATAAAGTGAAGAAAATCATTGAAAACCATTTTTGGCTCCAGGTATGTAAAAGAAAGGCAAAAGCATCACAGATCTTAGAGCTAGGGGAGCTGGCAAGGAATCACATGTGGTTGGTAGGGAGGGGAGATAAGGCCCAAGAGAAGAACTCACAGCCAGTGTCCCAGGAGCACAAAAGGAGCTGGTCAGGGGTAAAATTCCTGCCACAAACCCTCACTTTATCCTGCAGTTTATAATCTCAAGTTTCTCCCATGTCTGAACCAACACAGACAGGATCTTGAGACAAAAAGGGAGAGCTAAGTATGTATGTACCTGCCCTTCTGGAGTATTCTATCTCCCACATTATGCACACATGATATGAAAGGACCAGATGAGGAGGCAGGACCACAGTCAGGACATATCCAAAGTGACTGTAGGTCAAAAAAGTACGCAGGCTAGCACAGGCTGTCCCTGTCTGGATCCAAGTTGCTGAGCCATCTTAAGACCACAGCAAAAGGCTTCCCTCTTATGACCACAATGATTTCCCTTTGAGATTCCCTCAGCCCATGAAAATATGAAGAAATAGAATTATATGTTAATGTGTTGAACAGCTAAGTAGCCAAAAATGGTATCAGCCTAGGTTCTACAATAAACCTTCAGTCTCCTTGGGTGGAAAAGTCACACAACATAGTTGCTGAATCCTGCCATGCATACTATTGGGCCAGTAAAGGAATGTGTCTTAGTCAGGGTTTCTATTCCTGCACAAACATCACGACCAAGAAGCAAGTTGGGGAGGAAAGGGTTTATTCAGCTTACACTTCCCACATTGCTGTTCATCACCAAAGGAAGTCAGGACTGGAACTCAAGCAGGTCAGGAAGCAGGAGCTGATGTAGAGGCCATGGAGGGATGTTCCTTACTGGCTTGATCAGCTTGCTTTCTTATAGAACCCAGGACTACCAGCCCAAGGATGGCACCACCCACAATGGGCCCTCTTGCCCTTAATTACTGATTGAGAAAATGCCTTACAACTGGATGTCTTGGAAGCATTTCTTCAAGGGAGACTCCTATTTCTGTAATAACTCCAGCTGTGTCAAGTTGACACACAAAACCAGCCAGTACAGAATGCCTCATTTACTGACTATCTCAGAATATGTATCTAATATAATATATAACACTACAAAGGGGCAGTGGGCACTGCATGTCTAGGCATCCTCTATGGGTTACCCCTGTCAGTTCCCTCTATAAGAAGCATTTTCCCCTCTTCTGGGTCCCAAATATTAGGAAAGGACTAGACCAAGTCTACAGTGGGTACTATTAAGGAAGTGTGACTTAGTTAAATTTTATTATCAACTTGATACAGCCTAGAGTCACCTGGGAAGAGGGCATCTTAGTTGAAGAATTGTCTTAATCAGATTGGCCTATGGCCATGTACGCAAGAGACTCCTGATTGATGATTGATATGGGAAGGCCCAGCCCACTGTGGGCAACACCACCCCTAGGCAGATAGGTTGGGCTATATAAAGAAGCTAACTGAATCAGGGTAGATGGCTCATCAGTTAAGAGGATCTGGGATCAATTCTCAGATCCTGCATGCACAATCACCCATAACTCCAGTTCCAAAGGCTCTATTGACCTCATCTGACTTTTGCAGTTATCAGGCATGCTCCTAGAACACATGCCCAAATGTTTTGACTAAAACATTCATACACATGAAACAAAACAAATAATCTAAAAAACTATTATTTTCAAGAAAGATAGAAAGTGGAGAGCAGGCCAGTGAGCCAGCTAGTTAGCAGCATTTCTCCATAGTTCCTGCCTCCAAGAAGTTGCCTTGAGTTCTTGTCCAGATGTTCCTTAACAATAGGCTGAGATGTGGAAGTGTTAGCCAAATAAACCAGTTCTTCCCAGGTTGATTTTAGTTGTGGTATTTACCACAGCATCAGAAAGCAAACTGGAACAAGGGGACACCTAGCATGAGGAGTGGATATAGAGGAGGGGTCACCATACAAGATCAAGACCCAAGGTAACCATTTGCCACACGTTTACCCAGGGACAGCTTTGACCTTGAACCCCTGTGTTTCACTGAAGAGAGTTACCAAGTCTGTGAGAAAAGGGTATCAGACAACACTAATTTCTGATTAAACATAAAGCAAAACACTTAACTTTTTTTTTCTTATAAATGAGATATATAAAAAGCCAAGCTTTTATTTTGGTGTACATTTTGGATTACAAATTTTAAAACTTAAATTTCTTTCTTGATTTGTTCATTATATCGAGGATTTAGAACCAAATTTACCAGCATACTGATAAATACAACGAGGCTTTGTGAAAAGGAGGTCGTTTTAAAAACATTAAATGTATAGGCAAGTTCTTGCCTATTGCAGACCAGGCTGCATATATAAAAAGCTCTGAGTTCAAGTCTCAACACGTGCAACAAATTAAACAAATATGCATATAATTAGATTTATACACACACATACATGTAGAGAAATACTTTTTAAATTCTTCACTAAGTTATGCCTGTTTGCTTGTTTGTGTATGTGTGTGTTTATGGTGAGTGTGTGCTCCTATGTGTGTGGAACAGAGAACAACTTGCAGGAGAAGATTCTTCCACTGTGTGTGTCCTGGGGATGGAGCTAAGTCATCAGGCTTGGCATTCAGTGCTGTTACCTGCAGAGCCACTTTGACAACTCAAATTTCTGAACATTTGTGACTATGGTTTGGTTACTTAGCAACAATTTGACTTTTAATATTGTGGTGGTTTGAATGAGAATTGCCCCATATGCTCATATGTTTGAAATCTTGGTCCCTAGCTGTAGAACTGTTTGGAAAGGATTGGGAGGTGTGACCTTGTTGGAATGTCATCTCCAGTGACATACCTTAGAGAGCCTATGCCAGGCTCAGTCTGTCTCTTTCTCTGACCCCTGTGTCTCTATGTCTCTCTGTTTCTCTGACTCTGTCTCTGTCTCCATCTCTCTGCCCCCCCCACTCTGTCTCTTTCTCTCACTCTCTCTGCCTCGTGCTTGTGGATCAGATGTAAGCTCTTAGCTACTGTTCCAGAGCTATGCTCCCCACAATGATGGCCATGGACTCACTCTCTGAAACTATAAGCAAGCCCCCAATTAAATGCTTTCTTTTATAAGTTGCCTTGGTCATGATGTCTCTTTTCAGCAATAGAACAGTGACTAAGGCAAGTCTTTATTACACATTGTCATGGTGTTATCATCATCGACTCTATGACTGAGTGAAAATATGAAACAGTAA
>LR752721.1:0-31524 GCA_902729485.2 Mus minutoides
CTAAAAATAACAAAGAATGACTATTGTGGCTCCAGGCACCCAGATGTAGGTAAATGTTGAAAATGTTTTTGGGGGTGGGGGAGGGGTATGGTTCAATGTGAAAAGTGCCAGCCATGTAAACATAAGAATGTGAATTCAAGGGGCTGGTGAGATGGCTCAGCGGGTAAGAGCACCCAACTGCTCTTCCGAAGGTGATAAGTTCAAATCCCAGCATCCACACGGTGGCTCACAACCATCCGTAACAAGATCTGGCGCCCTCTTCTGGAGTGTCTGAAGACAGCTACAGTGTACTTACATATAATAAATAAAATAAATCTTAAAAAAAAAAAAAAAAAAAAAGAATGTGAATTCAAGTTCCCAAGCAGGAGCCAGGCTTGGCTGTGTGTACCTGCAGTCTCCACACAGGGGTAGGAGAGACCAGAACATCCCTAGGGCTTGTCGCCCAGTCAGTTTAGCCAAATCAGCAAGCTCCCAAAATATCAAAGGAGCCTGTCAAAACAAAACAAACACCCCCCCAAAAAAACAGATCTAGGAAGACACCTGGCATTGGTCTCTGACATGCACATTCACACCTGCATACATACATACATACAAACAAAAAGGACTGATCTTAAAATTATGAGCCATAATGGAATCCTATTCACAATTATCACTGGGGTCAGGGAAGACAAGAACCACTGCAATAGGACAGAATGACTGTCTAAAAGCAGCCGGAGCTGAACGAAGAGAGCAAGCCCAGCAGGTGTACACAGTGGCTGGAACATACAGGAGCCTAAGGAGTTGAGGAAACACACAGGGAAAACGAAGATCAACACACACTCAGATTAGAGAGTGACTAACCTGCTCAGATACCAGCCTGTGAGCCGAGCCCTCCAAGTCCTCATGGACACGGTCCAGAAGCCAGAGCAGGAATTCCAGGGCATCGTGTTGGGAATTGCCTTGGAACTGGGAGCCGTACTTAGAAACAGCATTCTGAAAGGATACAAAGGCAAAAGTCACCTTGGGCCTTGACACAAACAAATGAAGATCTGTAAGCAGCACGCTCCCAGGTGCTCATCATGCAGCCTTGACCTGAGACGACAGCATGGGCAGGAATCAGTTTCCTCATCCCAAGCTGGGAGTACATGGGTCCTCTGAATACAGGGCACTCCAGACCCTGGAAATTCATCAGACTGTCTCTGCAGAATAGTGTGACTCTGTGTGTATGTATCTGTGTGTCTCTGTATGTGTGTCTATGTGTGACTATGTCCATCCATGTGTCTGTTTGTCTGTCTGTCTGTCTGTGTCTTTGTATTTGTGTGTGTGTCTATCTGTCCGTCTGTGTATGTCTGTGTCTGTGTGTGCTGGAAATCTAAACTCAGGTCTCCATACTCACAAGGCAAGCACTTGACTAAGCTATCTCTCCAGCCCCTTTGCTAAACACCTCCCTAGTGTCCACCTCCTGTACTCCCAGAAGCTCTTGCCCTTTGATCCCTGGGATCCCATGCATCTTCGCCTTCGCTCCCTCACTCTCCTTCCACACTCTCTCTCTCTCTCAAGTCGCCTCACAGGAAAACACCCTTCCTACACCACTCTCCTCCGCTGACTGCATTGATCCTCAAGGCTTCCACTCTTTGGTAACGACCACACTGAGAACAAGATTGACTTCCTAAAGTACAATGTGAGTAGCTCTTTCATCAAAATGCTGGCTGTGGGTCTTCATTCTGATTACTCTCTTTGGGGTCTTCCCCTAAGTGTCTGTGTAACCAGCCCCTCAATTCCAAATTTCTAAACCCCCCACCTTTTGTCTTAGCATTGATGTCATCTTTCAGAAGCTCCACCCCAGGAGCAGCCTAGGATTGAATTTACCACACCCCCACCCCATGCCTCTGCTTCTCCCCTTCCTCAAAATATCAACCCTCACCATAGAGTTCTAACAACTTCTCACCTAGATTAGATCAGCTGATATCTAAGTAGCTACCACGCCCCTTCCTCCCTGGCCCTCTGGGTGCATGATTGATCTTCCTGCAGCCCGGCTAAGGTAGCAAACCCTTCCTTCTACAATTCAGCACAAAATAGTTCAAATTCCTTCATTGCTCATGTCCCAAACTCACATGTTCTCTACTCTGTCTCTGTCTGCCTGTCAAGTCTCTGTCTCTCTGTCTCATCTCTTTCCTCCACCTCATCCCCACCAAGACCTCCTTTGGCCCAGTAGCCCAAACCTCCAACTCATAACCTTGAACTTCCAACCCTCCTGTCTCCACCTCCCTAGCACAGGATTATGCCATCTCATCTACCTCCTCCCTGTTTCAAAGCTCCATGTAAAAAAAATCCACTCTGATGCCTCAAACATACTTTCTGGCTTCTATGGACTACACCAGCCCTTTTGTCTGTCCCTTTCAGTTCACTGTGAATTTTCTTGCTCTTTGCCTGGCTACCTCACAATCAAAGTCTCGAAAAGAATTTGACAACTCCAAGAAGACAGATAAGATGGGATCTTTAACAAAACTGAGTAGGGCTGGGGACCTGGCTCCACAGGTCAATGCACTTGCTGCCAAGCACAGCAACCCGAGCGAGCATTCAATGTCCAGAGTCCCTGGTGGATGAAGAGAACCTGCAAATGGTCCTTTAATCCCATACAAGTGCTGTGGAAGGTTGGTACCCACATACATGGGTATGCATATCCCCCCATGCATGGGTGTACATATCCACACACACACACAATTAATGACAAATAAAATCAATTAAAAAAATTAAAGTCTCTCTACATATATATAGCAATTCCACGTTGGAGAGCACAACTCAAGGAGAGGTACAAGCAAGGATTTTTCTATGGACCCAAATTATCAGCAAGAAGATTGGGTGTGGTTCATCACACCCGTACCCAGTACCCTGAAGGCTGAGACAAGATGATCTTAAGTTTCAGGCTAACCCTTAAGTTTAAGGGTTAAGGGTTAGCTCAATGTGGAGAGTTTGCCTAGCCTATGTAAACCCAAGGTTGAATCCCAGCACCATGATGCTGTACTGGAGCTAAAATACTCAAAGATGAGCAGGGACATTTGGGACAGCTATCCACAGCACAACATAGTTAAGCCCTCTGCATGAATGTGTGGATGCATTTGTGCATGTGCGAGAGTGTGTGTGTGTGAGAAAGAGAGAGAGAGAGAGAGAGAGAGAGGGAGGGAGGGGGAGGGAGAGAGAGAGATAATGTGAGGGTATGTGTGTACATGTGTGTACATGTGTGTACATGTGTGTACATGTGTAAGAAGAGTATGTTGGTCAGTTTATGTATGTATGTGTGAGTGTGTTTGTGAGAGAGTATTCTGGGGGGTATGAGAGAGAATGTGAGTGTGTGTGTATATGTGAGTGTGTGAGAGTGTATGTGAGAATATAGTGTATGTGTGAGAGAGTATGTGTGTGTGAATTGTGTATATATGTGTATGTATGTATGTATGTATGTATGTATAAGTGTGTGTGTGTGTGTGTGTGTGTGTAAGTGTATGTGGTATGTGTCTTTTACCCAAACACTGGTGCTTTTTCAACAGATTTCTTCTAGTTATTTAATAGTTCTAGCCATATTTTTTTCTGCCCAATAGTTTTTACTGTTTCCACTTCTCCTCTACCGTTTTATCCACAACTATCAAAACAGAAGTGAAGAAACTGGAGATAGAGCTCAGCAGCAAAGCACTTCTCTAGTGTGTGAGAGGCCCTGACTTCAATCCCTAGTACCACCAAAAAGAAAAAGAGGAGTGAATCTTTGTTTCAAGGGACACCTCTATAGGAACATCAAAAGTTCAAGGTCATTGTCCACTTAGTGAGCTGGAGACCAGCCTGGGATATTTGAGACTTCTCTCCAACAAATCAATAAAAAAAATTTAAAAATTAAAAAGTTAAAATAAATAAAAAGAAATGCCTCTATCTAAATTTGATTTTAAGCACATAAGCTAAGAGAAATTCCAGATGGCTGAAACCCTTATTATAACCATACAGAAGCTAGAAGACCATAAAATAGAATGCATATCAAAAAGTATGATGTATCTGGACATGGTGGTGCATGCCTGAAACCCCAGCAAGAAGGAGATGGAGCCGTCAGGAAGACCCTGAGTCCAGACCAGCCAGGGCTGCACAGGAAGACTCAGTAGAAACAAAAAAACAAAAAACAAAACTTGAGTTTTGCAAAAAGACACGACATGAACAAATCTAAGGCTTCTAGCATTGAGATAGGAAAAAAGAAACAGTTTGTATAAAGTATTTGTAGAGACTCCCGCAGGCAGGCAGGCAAACAGAACCTTGAGGACAAAGCAGAACGGATATACAAACAATGGAGCAGACAGTTCCAAGAATAGACGAGACAAGAAACACCGGAAGCACTCCCACCTCACTCCTAATGGAGAAGGTATTTCCAACAAATCAGTAAATCAGAGGCGGCCTTTCCAAAGCCTGTCCTCCACATCAATAATGAGGTCCTAGAGCAGCTGCGCTCAACCTTCCTGATGCTCCCACCCTTTAACACAGTTCTTCATGTTGTAGTGACACCAAACCTAAAAAGTACTTTTGTTGCTACTTAATTGCTGTCATTTGGATACTTTTTACCAATCTTACTATAAACATCGGATTTTCCCATGGTGTTAGGTGACCCCTGTGAAAGGGTCGCTTGCTATGATCCCCCAATGGGTCTCGACCCACCGACTGAGAACCACGGTCCTCGAGACTTGGGCTGCAAGAAGAACTGGTTGTGAGTGTTCTCATCTCTAAAAAGGGTTAAGTGTACAATATTGGTAGCTATGTAATTATTTGAAATTAACCATCTTACTCTGTATGCATACCCCAAAGCATCATATAAGACACTATGACACAGAGAATTTTCTTGTCAATTGTAAACTTCATAAAGCCAGGGCAAGTGGATTAGTGAGACAATACCCAATCGCCTCTGGGAGATTTTTTTTTTTTCCTTGTTCCGGTCAACCCCACTCACTCCCCTCGACCCGCTCGCTCCCGCCAGCTCCGCTCGCTCCCGGCCGACCCCATAAGGCCCCCGCTTGTTCCAGCCAGCCCCTCTCGCTCCAGTCAGCCCCGCTCACTCCGGACAGCCTCGCTTGCTCCGGTTGGTCTCTCCCCGGTCCAAGGGTCCAAGGATTCATTTCTTTTTCTTTTTTTTTTCTTTTTTTGGTTTTTCGAGACAGGGTTTCTCTGTATAGCCCTGGCTGTCCTGGAACTCACTCTGTAGACCAGGCTGGCCTTGAACTCAGAAATCCGCCTGCCTCTGCCTCCAGAGTGCTGGGATTAAAGGCATGTACCACCACGCCCGGCCAAGGATTCATTTCTTATTATTCTTCATAAGTACGCTGTAGCTGACTTCAGACGCACCAGAGGAGGGCGTCAGATCTTGTTATGGGTAGTTGTAAGCCACCATGTGGTTGCTGGGATTTGAACTCATCACCTTCGGAAGAGCAGTCGGGTGCTCTAACCTGCTGAGCCATCTCACCAGCCCCCTCCCCCCCCTGGGAGATTTCTTAAATGGATATCTGAAACCTGGCATTATCCTTTGGAAAGAAATTGTCGATGTAGATTGCAAATAAAAATAATAATAATAAGGGGGTGTGCTGGTGCCTCCCCACACTAGGAAGGCAGGGGGCAGGCAGATCTCTGTGAGCTGGAGGCCAGCCTGGTCTACAGAGCTAGCTCCAGGATAGCCAGGACTACACAGAGAAACCCTGTCTCAAAACAAAACAAAGTAATAATAATGATAACAACAGCAGCAACAACAACAACAATAACACCCAATGAAGTTGATTTAGAAAGAAAAGCAGGTGCTAGGTCAACTGACACACACACATTTACTCTCAGCACTCAGCAGGCAGAGGCAGACCAGTTCTTTGAGTTCAAGGCCAGCCAAGGCTACATAGTGAGACCCTGTCTCAAAAACTAAAGAAAAAGGAAAAGAAAGGTAAATATTTAAGATGGGGAGATGTTTGTCCGTACATACACCTGATAAACCGCACTAAATCCAACCCGTGAAATGGATGCACTTCACCATATTAACTCCCACCCCAAAAAAGGCTTGTTTTAAAAAGTAAAACTAGAAAGTTCTTAAAACATTCCTTTTATTTTGAAAGCATGGTTCCACTCATAGAATTGGATATCTGGAAATCATCAGAGAACAATGATTTAAATACAGTAAAACTGGGGCTGGAGAGGGCTCACGTGGTTAAGAGCAGTGACTCTTTCAAAGGGTTCAGGTTTGATTCTCAGCACCCACAGGGTGGCTCACAACCATCCCCACCTCCATTCTCAGGGACCTACAGGTGGATCTCTGTGAGTTTGAAGCCAACCTAGTCTATAGAGCTCCAGGACAGCCAGGGATACACAGGGAAACCTTGTCTTGATCCTCTCCCCACCAAAAATAAAAGTACATTTAACCCATTTTTCTACTAAAATGAAAATTGGTCCTACTATGTGTGGAAAATGGGTGAATCTGGGCTCTAAAAGGGAGAACATTTTAAACCCATTGCAAAACCAACCCATTTGTGGCGGTGGGGTCAAGACCCACCCTGCTGGACCCTTCCTAGGCCCAGAGCAATCACCTTAACAAGGTTAAATCTCTCCTCTACTCTCCTCCCCAGCTCCATGAGCTTTCATCAATGAATTTGGCAAAAGGATTCTTGGCCCGAGTTCCAACCTCTGCTCCATCCCTCCCCTTGGCTGTCATTTTCTATTCCCAGGCCTGGAGATGCCATATCCCATCTCCCATGTCCTTAGCTGACACTTCATCTCTCACAACCCAATTCAAGGTATAGGGACCTCAACAGGGAAGGCCGCGCTGCTCCTCCAAACAAGACATCCTCTTGCCACAACTGTCACAGCTCCTTGTGTGGTCCCTTTCCATCTTGACACCAGTTCTGAGGGCCTGCATGACCACTGTGTTGCCAAGTGCATTTCTCCTCTAGACAGTGAACCCCCGGGGAACAGTCCCTGGACCTGGATCCAGAGTTGTCACTCAGTCCCAAGATCTGGCTTTTACCCATCACTCATCACACAATCCGTGTTCCCAACAGAATGTCTCCATATTCAATAAACGTGCACTGACTGGGTGTGGGTTTCAATATCCATAAAGGAAAGCGGCACCCACCTAGTTTGCCATCCTTAATATTTAAAATCCAGGATTCTAAAATCCATTCCACTCTCCAAGTTTGGCCACCTAAAAGTCCCAGGAAAACCCAGATTACGTCTCCCTCATTAACAACTTGGTTATCTTTCAATTCCCTCACGGCACTTGGGAGCTCCTGGGCCCTGGGGATTCAGACAGCAAGAGAGGAAATCCTGGTGAGTCACTGGCAGTAATGACGAATTTCAGGCTCTTCCAGGCTGCTTGCCACTCTTGCTGCTGTAGTAACTGGATGAGAATGTATCTGGTAAAAGAAAGCTTACCCAAAGATCCCTTCCCTTCCCTTCCTCTTCTAGGTCTCTCTGCGGGAAGGAAGTGCAACTCTAGAACAAACACCTCCCAGGAGCCAGGCACGTCCTCCGTGCCCTCTATATAACCCACTTAGCACAACTACTCTATAATGAAGTAACTGTCATATACTTCCATTTTACAGATGAGAAGAGATTATTCCGCATAAAAATCATAGAGCCACCCCCCCCAGCCCTTGCCCTTTCTGTATGTACACCAACCAAGCATGTTCCTTTCGAGAGACAGGATCTATCACTGAATCTAGATGTTCACAAATCGGCTAGATCATACAGCAAGTCCAAGGGATCTATCTACCTGGCTCCATCTCCCCAGGGCTGGAACTGGATACAAGCCTACACTGGGATTGCAGGTGCACAGTGAAGATAAAGGCCTGCAGTGGGACACCTGGCTTGTTTCCTTTTTAATCTGGGTTCTGGAAACAGAACTCATATCCTCAAGGCTTGTATGACAAGTGATTTGTCAAGCACTAAGTCACTGCCCGAAAGTCCTTGCTCTTGACCACTATACTACACTGACGATCATATCTGAACAGCAAATGTGGCCCAAAAGTGATAACAATAACGGGACAAAGACTGCTTTCTCAAGCTGAAACTTAAGAACCATGTATGTTTGTGGAATGAACACTGACAGTCGTATTCACCCTCAGTAACAATCACTAGTCCGTGGGGGTGCTTTAGCTCTCTGCCCAGAGCTGCGGTTTTGCAGCAGGATGCAAGCCCTGGTGCATCAATTATCTGGAACACTTTCATCATCCGACTGGGACTCCACATTTGTACTTTAACGCTGTCTCATGACCCCGAAGCATCCCCAGCAAGAGGACTGGAATCTTGCAGATAACAAATGTCACTTCCTGCTCACATACTGTCAGGTCTTAGTATGAATTAAATTAAAGGATACCATCTCTACTATAGCACTCTTACCGATTCCCTTTCCCTACTTTTGAGAATACCTGACCCACGGGTTCTCAGCACCCACTGGGCTTAAATAATCCAAAGCCACTGCGTCCAAGGTCGTACACGATCTGAAGACCTTCACCTGCCTTCAAAACGCATCACCTTCAGGCCTATGCCCTTTCTACTTACTGATCACTCTACTTGGATTATTCCTAGATCTGTTCCTTCTCAGCATTCTGTTCCTCACGCTTCTATCTCCTCCTTCCCAAAGCTTGGCCTTCAGGGACCTACTTCCCATGCTGCAGCCTTCTAGATCCGAAGCTCTAACTCACCCTGGCCGACAAGTCCCACTCCAACAACTGCTTTTAACCACAAAACTGCTGGACACACTTAAGGATGCCAGCTTTCTCCACCCCAGCCCAAAATACCAGGGAGAAACTAATTTCTAAAGAAAGCATTTGCAAGTGATAATGTAACACGTCACCTCAAAAACAAAAGCGGTAACCCAAGGCTGGGCTGGTTAAGTAGTGTCTACCGAAGACCGACCTCCCCTACTCCCCGCCCAAGAACCCGGCTTGGCTGATGGTTCACACGCTTTTCAAGAACCGAAACCAGAAGGGTCGGAGGAGGCTGCGGGCAGCTGGCGCTGCCTACCTTGAACTCTGCAGAAAGTTGGGGCGTGTATTCGCGCGTCCAGAGCGCGCGCACCAGCGCCGCCAGCTGCTCGGTGACCTCGGCGCGGCCCGGCACCGCCCGGTAGCGCCCCAGCGCTAGGAACTCGGCCAGCAGGTCGGTGTTGCTGAGACACTGCACCACCGCGTTCATGAAACAGGTGTTGCCATGGTTCTTCAAGCCCTGAGCGCCGGGTGGACGCGCCCCGTCACCCGAAGATATCTGGGGTTGGGATCCCGGAGGACGGTCTGGTCCTGGGCTCCCGGCAGAGGCTGGTGCCGGGCCCGGGGCGCAGGCAAAGCCCCCTTCTCCATCGCCATCGTAGGGACTGGGCTGGGCTGGGGGCCGGGACGGCGAGTCCCCCGAGCGGGAACGGCTGCCCAGAGCTAGCAGGAAGCGGTTAAGCAGGCGGCGTAGGGAACGGCGGCGGCGGGGCCGGGGCTCGGGCGGCCCCTCTCCCAGTGCGTCCCCCACGCCCGGATCCATGCTGGCCACGCACGGTGGTCCAAGAGCGCAGCCCCCGGGACCCCAGGCGGGCCGGCAGCTTCCCGGCCCTTACTGCCTCCCGGGGGCGCCGGGCGCCGGCTACCTGAGAGCCAGGTGTGCGGACACCGGGCGAGGGCGGAGCCAGGGGCGGGGCCGCCACGCCACTCCCCGCGCGGGAATCCGGCCCTAGGGCAGCGCCCGCCGCCGGGCTACCGCCCCCGCGGCTCGAGCTGGGAATGCACTCCCTCTGATCCCGCCTAGTGGACTTCCCCGCCCTTCCTTCCCGCCTTGGAACAGGCCTTTCACCTCGGCTCGCCTTCCCCGCCCGGCCCTAAACAGCGTAGCTAACCCGGGGATGGAACCTTCAGAAGCGCCCAGCGAAGCAAAGCCCTGGCTCTGGCTAAGTTTCTGGTCGTGGAAGCCAGATGAAGACTAAGAAAAGTGACCGGCGAGCGGTGCCCCTGTTCGTGCCCAGGTGTCCCGAGAGGCGCGCGCTGGCAGCTGTGCGGGTGGGGAGCCCAGGCTCAGGTGCATGCGGTCAGGTGGCGCCACCTCCTTGCAGCCTTTGCCTTCATCGGTCACCCCAGGACCTGAACTGGGATTGGGAGTGCTAGTGGGTAGGGAATTTGTTTTCTTTTTCTTGCTGTTTTGTTTTGGTTTTTTTTTTAATAACACAATAGGTTACATTCATGTTCCAAAAACTTGGGAGACTTGATCGTCCTGGTTTTCATTGGTGAAGGGAGCTCAGCGAGGTGGAGGCTACGAAATGATAGAAACCGGAATTCGACCCTCCCTGGGTGCACTGCAGAGTTCAGGCCCTTTACAGCCCCAGTATTTGCCTGGCAGGAAGTTTTCCGGTTCTCAGGCGCGCCCCCTACTCGGTTGCTGCTTCGCTCCTCCACTCAAAATCCTGGCTGTATCCTTACCCAATCAGAATTAGTTTGGCCCCGCCCTTGATTCCCTGGGTAACCCTGGAGGCTTCTGCTCCTTTTATGCCTTAACTGTCAGGTTTATAATTAATCTGGCAAGGTCTTGCAAAATGAATTTCTCATCAGTTTGTAGCTCAAAAAGAGATCAGCAGCTTTCTGGAGTCAGACTTACATCAGAACCCAAAAATGTGACTTGCTATTTAATAAATAAGTGGTCATCATTTATTAAGTATCCCTCCTCGATCTTCACATAGGATTGCAGCAGTTACCTGGTGCCAAAAAGCTGCATAAGTTAAGGATAAAGAAGAAACTGTAATGTGGAGACTTGAAGTGTAAAAAGCCACTATTTACCTTCCTGGGAAAGATATCCACCTGGTTGACAAATTTATAAGGTTCATTTTATAACCCGGATGTACTGAAGGTGCCGTGGTCGTTGATAAATCATCTCCCATATTTCACCTTTGAGATCACCTGTCAAGATTCCCAGTAACTCACAGGGAGTTTTCGTTTGGTAACAGTTTAGGGGCCTGTTGCTTTTGTTTTGCTGGGAGGTTGGTGAGAAGGAGGGAGTCCATCACACTTAATGTAGCTCAGGTTTGTCTGAACTCTCATTCTCAACCTTAGCCTCCTGAGTGCTGGAATCCTGGGTGTGTGTCTCACGACTCACAATAAATGTCTAAGCAGAAATCTATTCTTACTTGGCAAAGTTGAAAACTGGAGCTGGAACTGTTTTATGAGATTGCTGTAAAGACTAATTTTTGATAGTCAATTCGATCAAATTAAGAATTGCCTGGTGGGGAGGGGGGACTGGAGCGATGGCTCAGCAGTTAGGTTAAACTGCTCTTCCAGAGGTCCTGAGTTCAAGTCCCAGCAACCACATGGTAGCTTTCAACCATCTATAAAGGGATCTGATGCCCCCTTCTGGAGAACAGGTGTACATATGATAGAGCACTCATATATATATATATATATATATATATATATATATATATATATATATATATTTCCCCCCCCCCAGAGGGTCTTTGGGCTATAAAAGAGCAGGTAAAGGTGTTGGCTACCAAGCCTGACGACCTGAGTTTGATCTCTGTGAACCACAAGATGCAGAGAGAGAGCTGACCACCCCGGATTGTCTTTGGGCTTTTATCTGTGTGCTATAGCATGGACACACACTAAGAAATAAATAAATATTTTAAAAATCAGCAAGAGATTGAAGCATACCTCTGGATGAGACTGGAAGGGTGATTCTTGAGAGGATTAATAAGTTGGTAAAGACTCAGTCTAAGTATGAGTGGCACCATCACGTGGCCTAGGGGCCTGGCCTCACCGGGAGGTTCTCCCCTAGTGCCTGGGGCAAAGCCACCATGGTTCAAACCCTGTGCAGCAGTGAGTCCGAATAAGTCATCGCTCTTTAGATTGTTGCTGTCAGGTACGTGGACACAAGCTATACAGGAGTTAACTAATACACCTGCACTAAAACCTGGGTTCAAACCTGACTACCTATACCACTTCACCATTGAATTGATCAGTTAAAGGGTGAGTTTGGGCTAGGGGGATAGCCCTGTGTATGAGGCCCTGGTCTCCCACCCTCACTACCACACACAGGTGAGCTCGCCTCATCTTATTTTTATAAGGAAACTGTCATCCCATTCTGGGAACAGGTCAGGAAGAATGCTTGTGGATTTTTGTGAGACACAGAAAAGAGACCATGGTCAGAGGACAGAACCTTCTAATTTATTAATTAATAATGTAAACAAACTCATATATATATATATATATATATATATATTGGATAAACTTTCTCTTTAGCATATTTCAATTTCAACATACAATTTAAGATAGTGTTAGCATATTGTATAAAGTAAACAAGTAACTTCAAGATAAAGTATTTTGACTATAGAGCAAAAATTGGTGTGAGAAATCAAAACTGGTTCTGGAGTTATCCAAACTTGGTCCTGGGCAGGACTGTGCTGGATACAGGGTGGAAGCTGGGGAGATCCAGAGTGCATCATGAAGCAAATGGGTATTTCCACCTCAAGATGGCTCCGTCTGCGCTCACGCTGATGATATACTGGTTTCCTGGACTTATCCGCATGGCCATGATGTTGCCGCTGTGCCCCACCCCGACGTGAGTCACTTCACCCTCGTTGTAGTCCCAGACTTTGACCAGATGGTCATGGCCACCTGAAAAACAATTGCATGGCATTGCTGGCGCGGACTCCTAAACAGCCCTGGCCTCATGGAACTGCTTCTTTTTCAACACAGTGTCCCATGTGCCAACTTGAAGAAAAATCCATATTTATATAAAGCTTTTTTTGATCTTAAAAAAAAATCTATGCATGTCCTAGTAAATTTAGAGTGGAAAGGAAAAGTACCACCCAGAAGTAACCACTAAACACACCAGCATTTTATCTCCTTCCACTGTTCTCGAATGTAGAGGTGTAGGCACATTGATGGGTGTCCCAGTGTATGTAGTTTGATATCTTTTGGTTTGGGTTTTGGTTTTTTTTGTTGTTTGTTTGGTTTGGTTTTGGGGTTTTTTTTGTTTTTTGGTTTTTTTTTTTTTTTTTTTTTTGGAGGCAGGTAAATGTACTACAGGTAAGGTAATATATTACATTTTGTAATATCCCTTGCTGTCCTGGAACTTGCTTTGTAGACCAGGCTGGCCTCCAACTCACAGAGATCCCCCTGCCTCTGCCTCCTGAGTGCTGGGATTAAAGGCATGTGCCATATCTTTTTTGTTGTTATCGTTTTGTTTTGTTTTTAAGTCAATGTGTTTATGGAACTTTCATTTACTTGAAGCACTTCTAAATGTCCTGGAGAATCAAAGAGCCTAGCAGGAAATTATATTAATGCTGTTCCAGTGGACGTGACCTGGGGTAAATGATCCCCAGACATCACGGAATTCAACAGCAAGCAAACAAAAAAGGAAACTGCTGGTTAGGAGCTGAGTGAAAAAGAGCACAGGTGGTCTACCTGTTATCCTAGCACTCAGGAGCCTGAGGCAGGAGGATCACTAATTCAAGGCCAGCCTGAGCTACATACAGTAAGACATATCTCAAAAGAAAAACAATAAAAACACCCCCCCCAAAAAAAAATGCATAGAAAAGCAGGTAGAAGTCTTGGGACATTTAAAGCCTCATTTCTGCCCCAAAGAGCAAACATAGCCATATAAAGCAGGGCCTTTCTCTGTGCCCTGCACAAGTGTCTTCCTTCACTGAAGTGTGTCTTTTGGACCTTTCCAGCTTTGGTGGTGGGCTGTCCTGGGCTGAATGTAACCAAGGTGTCCTTGAGATCCTCTACCAGCTCTTCTGACTGCCCCCCACCTAAGGGTACCTTGTCCTCCAAATAAGACAACCCTGATTTACTTATCGTATCCAGGACTAACCTGTAACAAAGTGTCCTCCTTCCTGAGTAATATCCATACCATTGATGGACCCAGACAAGGAACCTTCCAACTCTCTGATTACTGACCCATCAAATACTTCCCAGTAAGCAATCTGGAATGTAGGAGAGTTAGACAGGAGTCAGTGCTGTAGAATCATCCACACACATGCTAACAAAAGATGCCTGCACTTTATATAGAAAGTAGCAAAAATACACCATAGGAGGGGACCAGTTGGAATTATAAATAGGCTTATGGCAAGGGGGTGGAGGAACCATTTTATTATTTTTAGTATTGGTTTTGAAGTTTGCATGCTATTTAAAGAGATGTTGATATGCGATAAACCTGGGGTGCGACAGAGATTTTTGATAAGGCGAAGCAGATTGAGTCTGCTGCCAGGTGTGAAATAAAGAAGAGCCACTGATGGGTCTGCTCTGGCGATCTGAGGAGGAGGGCCGAGCTGCAGGCCCAGTGGGAGGGAAAGTTCTTTCTGGAGGTTGGAGTTCTGGAGACTGGGCTTTGCTAAGTCACTGGCCTTGCGCCCTCCCCCCTCCGCCTCGCGCCCCCTGCCCCGCCCCCACCCCATCTGTCCTGTGACTGAACCGGATCTCATCTTGCTCCATCCCCCACCCCCAACGCCGTGCGCCTCCCCCTCCTGTCTTTATCCACCGCCAAAGCCAAACTACAACTTGCCTTTCTGGACTAAACCAGCAACATATTCCAGAAGGTGAGATTTAAAGAACCTAAAAACCTAACGTTGGTCCCTGCCTGGGAAGGGAAGCCAAGTAGGGAGCAAGAAGAAACAGTTGCTGAAAGGGGATGCTTTCCTGGGTAGGGCCGGAGAATCACCCATGGGGGCCAAAATGCCAACGTGCTTGCACACGGTTAGACGCAACATGCTTGAATCTAACCTTTGCACATCCTCCATCTGTATACTTTAATAATAAAGCGTCTCTAGATTGCTTAGAAAACTGTAACACGTCATGCAAACACTATGTGAATAGCTGTTATACTGTTTAGGACATAATTAATGACCTTAAAAAAAAAAAAGCCCTGGGCATGTTGGGAAAAAAAAAATTTAGTAAAGATGCAGTTCACCCCTAAACCCCACCCCAAGCAATTTCCAGGCATTTACAAGTGATTGCATCTGCAGACATGAAGCTCTAGGCTGTGGAGGGCCACCTGCGCCTACCTTCCTGTCTGTGCCGCTGGTGATGATCTGGAATTCTTCCGGGTGGTAACAAACACACTGGAATAGGGTGTTGGCCAGGATCATCTGATTCCTTCTAAGTCGCCTGGAAGTAAATTCAAATGCTCTGAAACCCGACTTTGCCCCATCCGCCTCCCTCCCAAAAAAAAAACCCTTATTTACTACATAGTGTGCAGTTGGGCAAGCTTGGAAGAGGTTGGTTTTTTCTCTGACTTCTTATGCTAATCACACAATAGAACTTGGGTTTGGTCGGGGGTTTGTTTGTTTGTTTTGGGTTTTGTTGTTTTCGATTTGTTTCTGGTTTTGTTTTTGTCAAAACAGATGTCTGCAGAGCTGGAGAGATGGTTCAGTTAAGATCATGTACTGCTCTTGCAGGGGGCCCCCCCCCCCCGAGTTTGATTCCCAGAATTGACATCAGGCCACTCACAATTGCCTATAAATTTATTCTAAGAAGTCTGATGCCCTCTTTTGGCTAAACATGTATGCACATGTAATTTTTAAAAATGTTTTGTTTTGTTTTGTTTTAAAGATTTATTTTATTTATTATATGTAAATACACTGTAGCTGTCTCCAGAAGAGGGCGCCAGATCTCGTTACGGATGGTTGTGAGCCACCATGTGGTTGCTGGGATTTGAACTTATCACCTTCGGAAGAGCAGTCGGGTGCTCTTACCCGCTGAGCCACCTCACCAGCCCCTTGTTTTGTTTTTTTTTTTTAATAGACTCCTGGCTGCTTTACCCTGTACTTATGTCTTCTTCCACCAAATCTGTCAGCAATCAGGAAAAGGCACAGGCAAAAGGTGATTCCCCTTCCTAAAGACACGGCAGGAAACTAGATCAACAGTAAGCTCCAGAGAGCAGGACTAAGAAGATGCTGATTCAGATCCAGCCCATCACCTCTCACACAATAACCTAGATTCTCAAGGCCACCATTGGAGTCAAGTGGTAGTCCCTGGAAACTGAATGCCAAGGGGTGGGGAAAGCTTGTTTCAAAGGGATATTATTGGGCCCACCCCTTCTGATCTGGAGTCAGAAGGTTAGGATGGAAGCCCAGAGATCTATATCTGAAGCCAGCCATTCCACTGATTGTTACATGCACACAAGTTTGAGATCCCCTGCCTTAGACACCATAGAAAAACAGTATATTTCAGACTTTGGTGGATTCAGGAATATACATAGACTTTTCCACTTAAACATCCCTAATCTGAAAATTGGAAATCTAAAATGATCTGAACTCTGAAACTTTTTGTGAGAATTAACATGATGCTATATAAAAAGAAAAGAAAAGAAAGAAGGAAGGAAGAAAGAAAGAGAGAAAGAGAGAGAAAGAGAAAGAGAAGAAGGGAGGAGAAGAAAGGAAAGGTGAGGTTTTGGAGGACTTGGGGATTTCAGATTAAGTTGCCTGACCAAGAAGTATGGCTGTATGTGCTGGTGGCTGTCTCATAGGCCCAGCTCCTGGCTGAAAATGCACACTCTGCAATTTCTTCTCAGACTAGAAGCTTTCAGACACAGTATTTGAACTGAGGATTTTTAAAGACTTTGGCACAACGTAAATATTCCTGCTGCACAAAAGGAAGGTGTTAAAGATTTGAGCCGGTCACAAAAACCAGCCACTGAAATAAACTCATATACCTCTTCTTGGTACTTTTCCAATGCAGAGGTCACATGTCTATGGGTATGGGCCTTGAATCAGTAACACATGGGAAACTTTAAAATTAGACATGAAGAAACACAGGTGTCATCTAAATGTATTCAACAAAAAGCTACATACAGAGTACTTGGAGGGTGCTTTGCCCCCGAGTGGTGTGTGTGTGTGTGTGTGTGTTCCAATGTGCATGCGTGTGTGGATGTGCACGTGAAGGCCAGAAGTTGACGTTGGTTGTCTTCCTCAATCGCTCTCCACCTTGTATGTTTTGAGGCAGGATCTCTCACTGACCCTCGAGCCCCTGGCTCAGCTGCTGAAAGCCCAAGGGGTCGGTCCTCCTGCCGCTGCCTCCCAAGGGGTCCTCCTGCCGCTGCCTCCCAGATGCTGAGATTCTTCTAGGTGTGCACCGTCAGGTCAGGTCCGTGTGCTTAGACTCCACCTTCTAGACTGTATCCACAGCCCTGCGTTCAGATTTCTAAGGAGTTAACCAAAAAGGTTCTGCTTTTGCCTTCAGTCCTCGCTCCCCTCTCTCCAGTTCAGCTGAGCATGGTGACACACACCCTCACTCACAGCCACTTGAGAGGCTGATGTGGAAGGATCTCTCGAGCCAAGGGACTCAAGACCAGTCTGGACAGCACAATGGTACCCCATCGCAAAAAAAAAAAGGAGGGACATAGTCTTTGACCAGCTGCATCCCCTTTGCCCCTCTGTACTTAGTTCAGCCTCTTTAGACAGCCGTGCAAAGGCTGTGCATCCCAGGGGGAGGGATGGTTGGAGGAAGATTGGGGGAAAGGGTTTGGTTCCAAAATAAAAACATGGGGGAAAAAAATCAACAGCCAAAAAAATTTTAAAAATCATCTTTGAAAACTTTCTGAATGGATCCTATGGTGAAGTTCACATATTTGGGGCTGAGTAGTTTGGCACTGCCATCTTTGGGTCTGTGACTTACAGTGTAAGCAGTCTCTGGGAATGTGGCCAGCGGAGGATGCCCCTCCCAAGGCTCCCTCCCCAGGCAGGCTCATGACCTAGCAGGATGACAAGAGGAATGTCTTGCCCTGTAACTTTCCTTGTTAATTTGCAACATTTAGGTTGAGTGAATTCACATTAAGTCATGCGTCACCACATATATCTGGAAAACTACTTCCCTGTCTGCCCCAGAAACGTCTGGTATTTAATTCTCCCTGGAGACCATATTTTCCCTGTTGGAATCTAGAACCCTTGGACAGCCAAGGAGACCAAGGTCTTATCAGAACCTTTTACTGCAGTGATGGTTAATCTTCATTGTCAACTTGCCTGGTTTTAGCGTCACCTAGGAGATACACATTTGGACACATCTGTAAGAATTTCTCCGGGCAGGGTTAGTTGAGTAGGAAAGGCCACCTGGATGCACTATTCCTTTAACTGGGATTCTTGACTGGATAAGAAGGAGAGTGTGGGACTGGAGCTATGACTCAGTGGTTAAAGGCACTGGCTGCTCTTCCAGAGGACCAGGAGAACGAGGTGCACTTCCTAGCATCCACATGGTTGCTCCCAACCATCTAGAACTCCAACTGCAGGGGATCTGATGCCCTCTTATGGTCTCTGCAGGCACTAGGTGTGTATATGGTGCATAGAGACATATGCAGCCAAAACACTCATACACTTAAAATAAAAATAAAGCACCCCCCCAAAACACCCTTAAGGGAGAAGGCAAAGCCAAGTGTCACAGGCATTCGTCTCCCTCCTAACTACAGGCAGATACAACATGACCAACAGCTTCCTCAGACTCCTGCTGCCATGTTTCCCCACCACAAAGAACTGTATTCTCAAACCAGGAGCCAGAATAAATCCTTTGTTCCTTAAGTTGCTCTTGTGGAATATGTTGTCACAACAATGAGAAAAGAGACCAATGCAACCTCCTTGGCATCTTGACTCGTGTTCAGTAGAAAGCTGGCAATGTCTGGGTTTTTCTAAGTGTTCTGCTGCCCTGCCTACCCATCCCATATAACTTACACAAGGTCCCAAATGATGCATGTCCCGTCGGTGCTGGCAGTGACACACTCCTCATTGTTCTTCTTCACCCTGATGCAGGACACGGAGGACTTGTGCTCCTTCAGCGCCTCCTCCAGCTTCTGAGTCTGGCAGCCTACTTGCCACACCCTCACCTGTGGACACCAAAGCACGGGCTAGCGACACAAACCCGGGACTTTGGAAGGGATCGAGACAGATACAGTGTTTCCATCTCTGCTGGGTGTAACTCATTTAACTCTGTTCCCATGTCAGTCAGACAGGGCAGGAACGCAACACTTCCGGGCAGGAGCCTGTATAGAGATGTGACCATCTTCCCATGAATAGCGTGGAGAGTGTGCTGTTGCCAATCTCCAGACCTGCTTCTACTTTGGGGAGAAAATGATCAGGCTCCCGCCATGAGAAATCAATATTGCAAGGGCCTCTGCTAAGCCCAGAGGAAGAACCTGTCTCCTTACTTCTGCTGAGCGCTGCTCTCAGATTTCTCATGCCATCAGGAAAGCTCTTGCTACCCACAGCCATATTTAAACTTTCATATCAGCTATTCAGTTTTAATCATTGGAAACTCATGTTTTTCATCCTCAGAGGATCAAATAGCCATTGTCTTTTATATATTAAAAAAGAGTCTCTGAATTCTAGTGCAGGTGCGCATTTAAAAATGAAATGGAGAGGCCGATAAAAGGACTTGGGCAGTTCTGAGCACTGCCTGCTCTTCCAGAGGACCTGGGTTTCATTCCCAGAACTCACATAGCCGCTAATAACTGTCTAAAACTCCAGCCCCAGGGGATCCTATGCCCTCTTCTGGCCATAGGACTGCACACACATAGCATAGATACATGGCATGCAGACACCCATAAACATAAAAATAAAAAAATTAAATAAAAGAAAAGTGAAAAAATGGATAGCCTCCTATGAGTTAGTTGCTCTGAAATTAAAGGCCTTTTTTTTTTCTAATATCGTTTGAGAACTGTACCTCCCCTTCTCCTCCACCGCTGATGATCCTTTTACAGTCACTGGTGGTAGCAATAGCTGTCACTCCGATCCTGTGAGCATTGTTAATGGTGTACATCAGCCGACCTGACTCTGGAGCAAAGGCTCTGATTTTTCCATCATCCCATGCTGACAGGGGGCGGGAAAAAGAGACAAAAGGCAGGTTGGCCCCGTCGAGCTATTCACCACCTTTCTCTGCAGATTGACACCCTCCTGAATCACCAATAAGAGTGAAAACTGGAAGAAATGGTAGCAGCAGGCTGAGAGGCTTGCCCTAGTCCCTGTCAATACTCTTGTGCCCTTCTCCCCAACCTCCCAAACTGGTCACTCTCTGAAAGGGGGAGGAAGAGGTTTGCCGGGAGTACGCCTGCCTGTAGTGGATCTCAAACAGGTGAGGAGACCAGTTCTTACTTGCCTAAGTTGTAGACCTCCACCCTCATCCATGTAGTTTTTCATTTTGTTGTTGTTTTTGGAGACAGAGTTTTTTCTTTGTAGCCCTGGTTGTCCTGGAACTTACTCTGTAGACCAGGCTAACTTCCAACTCAGAGAGATCTGCCTGCCTCTGCCTTCCAAGTACCGGGATCAAAGGCGTGCGCCACCCGTACCCGTCACCCGTGTAATTGTTAAGCCACACCAGGGATGCAAAGGTTTACAGTTCCAAATAATCTCTGCCCTCTCATCGCTCCACTGTCATTGTTGAGACAAGACTGCATTATGTAGTCCAGGCTGCTCACTCTTCATTCTCCTGCCTCAGCCTCCCAAGTCCATGCCCCAGCTTTTCTCCCACCTTTAAATTCTAGACTCCTTCCCCCATTCTCACCGTCTTGCTGACTCAATAAAAGTTGTCACCACCCATGCAGTTGCTCAAGCAAAGAACCTCAGAGTCACCCTTGGTTCCTCTACTTTCCAAACACACAACTCGGTGCAAAGGTCAATCCATTGGGGAAGTACGTTATGTTATCTTCTCTGTTAAAATACCCAGCCTCTGATCTCCTTCTCCCACCTCTGCTGGCGCCACCCCATTCCAGCCACAGCCTGATCTGAGTCCCCTCAATAGCACCTTCCCTGCTTACAATTAGTTATCTATTAGAGCTGGGATGCACTTTTAAAAAACTAAGTCACCTTTCTGATCAAGACCTCAAAGTTTTCCCCACTGTCCTAGAATTAAAATCCAACTTTTAAAACCTACTGATTTTTTTTTGAAGCATGTATATACATGTGGGAGTGTGTACATGTAAATGCAGGTGCCCACAAAGGGTAGAAGAGAGCATCAGATCCCCTGGAACTGAGATATAGAGTGTTTGTGACCTGCCTGGCACGGGTGCTGGGAACTGAACTCTGCAAGACCAGTATATACTTCCAACCACTAGGTCTTCTCTCCAGCCCCCAAATCCAACTCTTTAGTCTGAACTCTAACTCAGACCTGGTGCTCACCTACCTCTTCATCCCCTTTGCTACTACCACTCTTCCTGAGGCCACTCCCCTCCTCTGACGGACGAGCCCCAGACACAGTGACGTTCTTGCTACCCCTTAAGTACAGCAAATGCTTTCCCACCTCGGAACCTCTGCACTTGCTATGTCCTCTTCCTGGAATACTTTTCCTCCAGGGGTGTGTGCACCAGGCACTTGCTGTCGGCCTTAGTGTTGTCTCTTGAGCTTAGCAAGTTTAAATAGGATGTCCAAGGTGGACCCCCATTTCAGGAAAGACTTGAGGAAATGAAAGGGAAGGAGGAGACAAGCCATGGAGGTGTTTGGAGGAAGAATGTTCTAGGCCAACAGAACAGCTAAAGTAAGACCTGCATGTTCATTGTGCAAGTATGGGGTGGTAGTGGGGGTCAGGTTGAGAAGAAGAGATAAGAAGTGGGGAGTGGGGCTGGTGAGATGGCTCAGTGGGTAAGAGCACCCGACTGCTCTTCCGAAGGTGATAAGTTCCAATCCCAGCATCCACATGGTGGCTCACAACCATCCGTAACGAGATCTGGCGCCCTCTTCTGGAGTGTCTGAAGACAGCTACAGTGTACTTACATATAATAAATAAAATAAATCTTTAAAAAAAAAAAAAAGAAGTGGGGAGTGGAGTAGAGAAGGTCCTGCAGGGACTTGCATGTGATTGCTAGGACTTTGTCTTTGTTGGGTGGGGTGGGGAGGAGGAGGAGGCTTGAAAAGCCCAGCAAATGGCTTTCATTTAACATTTTAAAAGGTTTTTGGTTCCTGTGTAGAGAATTGACTGGAGAGAAGATGGACAGGTGGGCTACATTAGAGGCAAGCAAAAGCAATAGAAATTGCTGGAGAGATGGCTCTGCAGCTAAGAGCACTAGCTTCTCTTCCAGAGGTCCTGAGTTCAATTCCCAGCAACTACATGGTGGCTCACAACCATTTGTAAAAGAATCTGATTCCCTCTTCTGGTGTACATGAGAACAGAGCACTCACGTACATTAGATAAATGAATAAATCTTTGAAAAAAAAGGAAGGAAAGGAAAGAGGAAAGAAGGAAGGAAGGAAGGAAGGAAGGAAGGAAGGAAGGGAAGGAGGGAGGAAGGGAGGAAGGAAGGAAAGGAAAGGAAAGAAAAGGAAAGGAAAGGAAAGGAAAGGAAAGGAAAGGAAAGGAAAGGAAAGGAAAAGAAAGGAAAGGAAAGGAGAAAGGAAAGGAAAGGAAAGGAACTACTAGAGAGATCTAGAAGTGTGGCTGATGGCAAGGACCGGGGTGAAGAAGGTGACCCTGATAGACCTATGGCTGTCCTGTGAGATGGAGCCACTGAAGCAAATGGATGAGGGAGTGAGAGAAATAGAGTGGGGGCAGGGATGACTCTAAGATCCCCTTGTCCAAGGACTTGTCAGTTCTGGGTACAATGTAAGCCACTTGGGGGAAAAGACATAGGGGGAGGGGAGGGGACAAGGAAGAAAACAGAGCCAAGAAAAGAGGGGATGGGCCCTGAGAACTCTGTCTTAACAGCTTCACTCAGAACAACTTGGCTTTCCCCTGATGTAAGCTAATACATTTATTTTTGACTAATGGGGAAATTTGATATAGGTTAGTCATAAGATGATTTTAAGAAACTATTGTTTCATAAGAAAATATTTTTAGAGCCATATACTGAAATATTTAGAGGAGGACTGATGTGGTATCTATAATTTGGGAGGGGGTTGGTTTCTTGAGTCAGGATATCCTATAGCCTGGGCTAGCATCAACCTTACTATGTAGCTAAGAATGATCATGAACTCCTAATCCCCCTGCCTGTACCTCCCAATGACAGAATACTAGGTGTTCACCACTGGGCTCAGCTCATAGCATCTATTGTTTATGTTAAAACATTAGTTTAGGGCTGGAGAGATGGCTCAGTGGTTAAGAGCATTGACTGCTTTTCCAGAGGTTCCGAGTTCAATTCCCAGCAACCACTTGGTGGCTCACATCTGTAATGGGATCCGATGCCCTTTTCTGGTGTGTCTGAAGACAGCTATAGTGTACTCATATAAATAAAACAAATAAATCTTAAAAAATAAACAAAAACAAGAAAACAAAAACCATTAGTTTGGAATTAACTATATTTTAATTTTTTTTTCCTTTTAAAGACTGGAGATAGGGCTCAGCAGTTTAGAATGGTAGGCTGCTCTTCCAGAGGACCCAGGTTCAATTCCTAGTAGCTATATGCCTGTAACTCCAGTTACAGGAAATCTAGTGGTTTCTTTTGTCTCTGTAGACACCAGGTAAGCACGTGATATACGGGAATACATATGTGCAAAACACCCATATACATAAAAATAATAAACAAACAAACAAACAAAACTTTACCTTTTACCAACACTTGGGAGGCAGAGTCAGGAAGATAAGGAGCTAGCTCCAGGCCATCCTCAACTACATAGCAAGTTTAAGACCAGTGTAAGTTACATGAGACCCTTAGAACAACAACAGCAAAACAAAACTACCAGCATGCACATAGAGTTGTGTGCACTAATGCAAAAGTAAAACGAATTCTTGGAGGCATTTCTTAGTTTGAGTTGGATTTTTCTCTCTTATACAAATGAGCCCTAAGCCAAGGCCCTATTTATCCTAAGCCTCTGATCCATTCAGCATCAACTGTTTCTCCTACTATGAAAAATATCCCTGGTACGTGGAACAGTTTGAGAGACATAGTTCTTCCCGGCTAGGAAACCTCCTGGGTAGAAGGGAACGCCAAGGAGTGACTAGACCCTAAGGTCTAGTGCTCAACCTGGGGGTCGGGACTCCTTTGGGAGTAGACGACCCTTTCACATAGCAGATATCCTGCATATCAGATATTTACATAATTCATATCAGGTATGTTATAATTCATAACAGGAATATTACAGCTAGGAAGTAGCAACAAAATAATTTTATAGTCATCACCAAAATAACTTTGGTGGGGTCATCACAACATGTGGAACTGCATTAAAGGGTTAATCAGAGGAAAAGCCACGTGAGTCTGAGTAAGGCGATTGAAACAGAGACCTAGGAGCCCATCCTCTCTTTTCTTGCCTCTGCATCAGGAAGGTTGAGAACGACTGTCCTTAAGAGAAGGAGGGTGGGTGGCAGAAGGCTGCCCCTGATGATCCACATGCAGGCGCTAGTGGACAATAAGAATGGTAAGGATTGAGAACTCAGCCAGAACTGGCTTCAAACCTCCACCGGAAGCGACTGTCAAGTCTTCTGTTGTTTGGCTGCTGGTTAGAGACAGGGTCTCAAGTAGCACAGGCCGGCCTCTAGAGCTCAAGGATGGCCTCCACCTCTTAAGGGTGTGCCACCACACACATCCCGTTACCTGAGATGATGCTCTTCCCGTCTCTCATGAAGTCAATGCCATGGCAGGTCATGTTGGGCACCGTGATCCGAAGCAGCTCCCGTTTGGACATGGTGTGCCACACCCTGATGTCTTTCTTGGCACAGGTAGCAAACAGCTCAGCAGTACCACTACAGAGGAGCCATGGAGGGAGAAGAGGTGCAGTCACCAAAGATACACAATGGTTGGTGTGGACTGGGTATTAAATGGGCCTCGTGAGGATGGGGGGCAGTGTGCCCTTCGGACGCTGACTGCCTAAAGATGTGATGTCCTTGTGTGGAGAGACTCCCAATTCCTCCCGTTCTCTAAGGAAAAATCTTTTGTCATCTTGGAACAAAGTTTTTATAAAGAGAAAGCTGATTTGAAGTCTTTCTAAATCTTGATTAAATTGGAGACAGTCATATTACTTCATTTTAAACTACTTTTGGGGATTTGGTTGACACACACACACACACACACACACACACACACACAAATATCTGTGTATGTTAGGTTTATATCTGGACTAGTCTGGAAGCCTGTATACATGTAACCAAGTAGCATTTCTTGAGATAAATATATATCCATAGAGTATTTATTATTTAAAAAGTAAATTCCAATGAAGTTGAAGTCTTGTTAAGACTACAAAGAAGAAAATGGCAACGTGGTCAAATTCACATTTGCACCTTTTATTTTGTTTAGTTCTGAGAAAATAAGACATTGTAAACAAAGAAAAGTATCCCTGAGTAATTGGTCAGTTAGGCTGGGACAGAAAGGGCCACTTGTAAAAGGGACATAGATTACCAAGGTGCCAGATGATTATAGATTACTCTAATTTTTCTACAAAAGGGAGGTGATATTAGGGTAAAAGAAACCATCTGGTTCATAAGTGTAGCCTCTGGGAAAGGTAACCTTTAATCTAAACATTCCTCAAGCAATGTTTCCATTTCATCTTAAACATGTTTCAAAAATATTCGAGTCCCACTTTACTCACTTTAGAATTAATAGGGGGGAAAAGTAAACCCTTCTGCACACTTGGGGTTGTGTGCGGAATTGAAATTAGGGGGCAAAGGAGAACTCTGAAAAATTGTCCTCTGGCCTGTACATGTGTACCATGGCACACATGCAAATGTATACATGTACACACACACACACACACACACACACACACAATTAAATTAATAAAGTGTAAATGCAACAAAGAAAATGAAGTCACACAAACCCCAAATAGGCCGACATTTACATAAAATTGAAAATATAGTTTTAAAAAATATCCTCATGGGGCTGGTGAGATGGCTCAGCGGGTAAGAGCACCCGACTGCTCTTCCGAAGGTGATAAGTTCAAATCCCAGCATCCACATGGTGGCTCACAACCATCCGTAACGAGATCTGGCGCCCTCTTCTGGAGTGTCTGAAGACAGCTACAGTGTACTTACATATAATAAATAAAAGAAATCTTTTAAAAAAAAAAAATATCCTCATAATGGCTGGAGAAATGGCTCAGTGGTTAAGAACACTCGAGTCTCTTCCAGAGACCTTGGGTTTGGTTTGCAGGACTCAAGTTGAGTAGTTTTCAACCTTCTGCTAACTCTAGGGCCAGTAGATCTGATACATCTTCTTTTGGCCTCTGTGGATACACACACACACACACACACACACACACACACACACACACACACACACACACACACACACACACACACAGAGAGAGAGAGAGAGAGAGAGAGAGAGAATAAAATATTTAAGTATATCCTTATAAAAAGCACTAAAACAAGAAAACTGTAGACATTGATTCCACCAAACTCCTTAAAGGAAAAATGGAAGCTAGTTAGAAAGTGACCCACTTTCCAATGAAGATTCACTTCAATGGGAAGCACTGGCTCTTCTCTCTTAGAAAATCCCAAAGGCCTGAACCCGAAGGACTCAGGAAGCAAAGCTGCATCTCAGTACATGGGGGCCTGAGTTCAGAAAGAGACTCGCATCTGAGGAACAACAATCCTGGTGTCTGAAGTCCAAGCTAAACACAAGATGCTCAGAGCAAACCCTGTCTGGCCAACTTTCCCGGGACAGACTTTGTTAACTATAACAACCAACGTGCTTCAAAATCAAGTAATGCCATAAAGTGACCCAAGATCCTTCTGTAAATATCAGAACTGCCAAGGGATGGTTGTCTTGGGTGAGATTATCAGGAAAAGCAGCCATTACAACCCAGGAGACCACATGTCTATCACCTTAAAAAAAAAAAAAAAAAGAGCAAAGGGTGCTAGATCAGGGAAACTCAGGGACACCAACAAATGACTGGAATAAATTATGAAAACAGATGAACAGGCATTGCTGTGCATGGTGATACCCGCCTATGATCCCAGCGCTCAGGACACGGAACCAGAAGGATCAGGAAGGAGTTCAAGACTCCAGCCAGCCTCAGATGTTGAGGTCCTGCCTTAAACAAAATCCAGCCTGAGAAGAGGTAGTTCGGTGATTCTTTTTTTCCCAGATGGCATTGAGAAATCACAGAAAAGCTCTCCTGGGAATGTGCCCTTCCCCCAATGGGTCAACATTTTCCCTGTTTTTCTTGATGTGTGCGCATGTGCTTTCGCCACAGCAGGCGAGCGGAGGTTGGAGGGCATTGTGGGAGAGGTTCTAGTGTGTGGGTTCATGGAGTCACTTAAACTCAGCTTGTCAGGCAAGTGCCTTTACCCAGTAAGCAATCTCACTTGCCCATGCGCTTTAAAAGTGTATCACCCTCGCCCAGCATTTTAGAAAACATGCAAAGGAGAGGAAGGAAAACAAAGGTAACTGTGTGGTAAACACATTTTTTTTTTTTAAAGCCCATTAGAAGGCTCGAGAGATGGCCAGCAGTTAAGAGCACTGGTTGCTCTTCCAAGACCTGGGTTCTGATTCCTGACACTCACATGGTGACTCACAATAGTTTGCAACTCCAGTTCCAGGGACTCTGATGGCTGTTTCTGACCTCTGCAGCCACTGCATGCATGCAGCTAAAACACCCATAACCCTTAAGATAAAAATAAATGGATCTTCCTAGGTCCAGTAAAATAACTCAGTACACTTAAAAAGTTTGATCAGGAAAATAATGCTATTAAGGAATCTTGAAAGTAATTGAATAGAGCAGAATTCTCTTGCACGCTGCATCCAATTCCTACATTCTAACGGTTCTCTTCTACTTACAATGGAAAGACGATGTCCTGGACAGCTTCAAAGTGACAAGTTGCAATGAGAGTCTCTTTGAAATCGGTGAAGTTAACGCGGTAGATGTGCGATTCTTCTGTCCCTACAAAAAACTGGTGCCCTTCTCCCCGGAGCGTGATAGAGGTGATACCACCTTGCAGCTGGATTTTCCTTTGGGGGTAATGCACAAAAGGGAAGCAGAGTCACTCAACCAGCAAGCATTTGCCCACCTGATTGCAGAGGACACAGACCAGCTACATGGGATGGGATGGGCCCTCGGGGAGGTGACACAGCTGGGAAGGCCTGAGTTAGTCATAGCACTGCACACCCACGATCAGGAGGGAGGGGGTTGTCCATGTGGGTTAAAATCGTCAAGGAAGGGCCGTTAGGGTGATGTGGTCTGAAAGTCTGTACCTTAAACATTAGGGGGATGCCTCATATGTCCAGTATTATGCCCTAGTGTAGTGTACACAAAGTCATGTACTTATCCAAAGGGCAGTGTGCCTCTGGGTTTCAAAGAACAATTTTAGTTTGGTTTAACACAAAAATCTCCACAGGAAAGAAACCACTAGCCCTGTAATTCCGGCTATGTACATACTTAATAACAAGATGAAATTCTTTAACCAGAGATGAAGTTCTTTTAAACAGGGGCTCACTGTGTGGCCGTGAATGGCTTGGAACTCTGTGTAGAACAGGCTGGGCAAACCCCACAGAGATCCACCTGCCTCTGCCTCCTGAGTGCTGGGATTAAAGGCGTGTGCCACAATGCCCACAATATGGTTCTTCCGATACCGTTCAGTTGATGGATGTAAGTGGACCTCTCTCTAGTGGGTCTCCACCTACCCCCAGCTCTGTGGTGTGTAGAACTTACTTGATAGGCTTGTAGCTGGGGCTTTTACAGAAGACCAGCAAGCCAGCTCCAGAGCCGACCAACAAACCACCCATCTTCAGGCACCTGAGAGCCGACACTCCCTACGGGGAGGGGAGAAACAGTGCTAGAAAAGAGCTAAAGGGTTTGCCATTAAAACTCAAGGCAGCACCTGACGCAAGGAGCACTTGACACAGGGAGCACCTGACAACAGGGAGCATGGCTGAGGGCACTTCAAGGCTGCACATGACGTTTGGTGAGGATCATGATGTACCTCCAGGTTGGCCAAGAACGTTCAATGCCAACGACAAGTTTGTGTCTTAGGAAGTAGCCTTCCTGACCTGCAAGCAGTAGGCAAGCTTCACCTCCCTTCCTCCCTAAGGTCTCCTGTGCATTTGAACAGACTGAGTATTAGTGCCCAGATATCCATCCGCTCAAGCTCAGCTGCAGCAGGAGGCAGAAGCATGGCCTCGGTAAGCTGGGTCGGTCTTCAGTTGCCATGGTTTCCACCAGAACTGAATTCATATAAATGCAGGGTCCAATGTGATATCCAAAGACAGCATGGGGCAGTTCTTACCATTGGGTGATTATATTTTCTCAGCTAAGGCATATGGTATACAACCTTACCAATAGTTGGAAACACATTTAAAGTTCCAGACGGTCTTCAGCTATATGGAGGAATGATGGGCTAGTTCATAGTATGCTCCATAAAGGTTCTAATAAAAAATGTGCATGACTACCATGATTTTAGTGTATGCCTCAACAAGTGTCAGTGATGGAACCTACACCCCAGTGCAAAAGTGCTGGGAAGCAGAGCCTTATGGGTAGTTCAAGAACCAGGTGTGATTGGGCACACCTTTGATTCTAGCAGTTGGGAGCTAGAAGCAGGTGGTCTCAGTGAGTTCCAGGCCATCCAAAACCCTATCTCAAAAAAAGAAAAAGAAAAAGAAAAAGAAAGAGAAAGAGAAAGAGAAAAAGAAAGAGAAAAAGAAAAAGAAAAGGTTATGAAGCCTCTGTCCCCATGGATTGCATTGGTTATAAAGAGAATGGTTTATCATTATCAGTGAATTTAGCTCAATATGGAAATATTCACCTATCTGCGTTTCTAGCTATTTCGAAGGCTAGAAAGACCTTCATGATCTCCAGACTTAGTAAAAAGTGACTCTTGCTCTTTCGATGTTGGTTATCTTCATATTCTGGGAAGATGTGGGATAATGTAGCCCATGGTCCTTCACCAGAGGCAAAAACTGAACTCCGAAAAGCTCTAGCCTCCAGGATCAAGGACTGAATGAACTTCTATGTTATGAGTCACCTACTCTCCAGCATTTTGTTACAGCTATGCAGAACCAACCGAGGCAATGGCTATCACTTTATTTGAAAGCATTCAACATTCAGGGTTGATGATTTGGTAGGTTTATGTCTTAATGAGCTCTGAGGGCTGGGCTTACAGCTCGATGACAGGATGCTTACCTAGTATTGGGTTTCATCTCCAGCATCGCAAGGAAAAACAACAACAAAAGCAAAATAAAATAAAATAAAAGCAAACAAAACCCCCCAAGGTTTGAATAGTGAAAAATAAATATATCCTTTCAAGTTTCTTTAAGCTGGTTTTTGCCTGTTCCGACTTGAAAGGCATTCATTCCACAGTGTCTGAGAAGAAAAGCAAAAAGCAAAGGCTGGAGAGTAAGAGAGCAGAGAAGGCACCGTGTGCATTAGCAGAGATGTCTTTGCCAAATGTTCCTACTCTGTGGCTTGACCTTTCAACCTCTCGGTGATGCCTTTTGCACAGCTTAAACTCTGTTAACAAGGCCCTTCTTGTGCACTCTGGGATGACTCTGATAGGTCTCAACCTGACTATGTCTGGAATCAACTAAGACCCAGAAGCTGGCTATGCCCATAAAGGCTTTTCTTGATTGGGTCATTTGAAATGAAAAGACCAACCCTAAATCTGGGCCACATCTTCTGGTGGCAGCACATATAAAAGGACAGAAGAAAGGAATATTTGCTTTTTGCCTGCTTGCCCTCACTTGGCTGGCAAGTTCATCTATTCTGTTCCTGAAGCTTCCTTTGCTGATATCAGAGCCTACTGCTTTGGGTTTCTAATGCAGAAAGAAGACTTTCAGCTCTCTAGGACTTAATGGGGCTCCGTCACCAAAATTTGGGATAGCTGGGAAAACCAGTGTCACGGACTGATCAGCTCCAAATCCTTAGCATTTCTGTCAGACCACAGCCTGTACATCACTCAAATAAATCCCATATATATAATATATATTGCATACATTACACATTATATACAATACAATGTATATATTTTGTATGATAGAATATATTATATATTACATTTAATATAAAATATAATATATATATATACAACATACAATGTACACACACTATACAATATTGTATACATTCTATCATTACTGTTCCTTTAGAGAACTCCAACTAACACATCTTTCCTGGACTGTGTTTACACGCTCTGTTTAATATGTCATCACTAAACCTCAGGTCATGCTTTTTCCAAAAATTATCTTCTGTAAGTTTTCCATTTTATTTTTAGCTCTGTGATCCAGTATGAGTTCATCTGTGAAGGGTTAAGGTTGGTGTCTGGATCACTGTGAGGGTATCGGTTTGGGGTACATGTGTTGAACATATAGGTGTCCACTTGTACCAGCATCATTTGCAAGAACTGTCCTTTTTCCTTTGGATCTTCTTGGCTCCTCTGTCAGTGTTAAGAATAGTTGTGCAGGTCTGTTTCTAGGCTATTTTGTTTCACATATCTACTTTTTCATTAAAATCACGCAGCCTTTATTACTGTAGCCTTCTGGTAGGCTTTGGAATCAGGCCTTCTAACCCCCCTAGCTTAGCTCTCTGGTGGGTATGCGGACTGCTCTGGATCCGTTGTTGCTTTTTATCGCTGTTAGAATCAGTTTCTCAGCACCTCTAATTAACTCTGGGTTTAGGTCATGATTACATTAAATCTCTAAATCCAGTTAGAAGAACTGGCTTCCTCTCTTCCTCCCTCCCTCCCT
>LR752721.1:31590-39090 GCA_902729485.2 Mus minutoides
TCGTCGGCCATCTAGGAGATCAGAAACAGAAACCTGAAGACTCGAGTCTCCCTAGGAGTCTAGGAAGCCCCAGTCAGGAAGGAGATGGAATTCCATAACTTCTGACAAAGAAGCTCATGGTAACATCAGTCTCCCAAGATGTAAGGACAGGTCAGCCCAGCTCTGAGTGCAGCATTGTCAGGGCCACCCGCAACTGGAGGGTGGATTTTACTTGGCATTCATTTGGGTCTGATGCTAACACACACATGACCAGTGCCAGCTGCTGAATCACCTCCAAAGGACTCTTAGGATAAAGATGTGCTTCCTCTATGGGGACACACATTTGCTTTATTTCAGTCTCCAAAGGCTACATTCATAAAAGGGATTATGCATTTAAAAAGGAAGAATAAACCAAGGAATGGAACAGAGAGTTCTATGAATGAATTATGATTCCGTATTCAACCATATTAATGACATCTATTTGTGGAAGAGTCTGCATTTCAACAGTGCATTTCCCTATCAGACACTTTATTTCCAAAGAAAGGAATAGCATGGTGGCAGACAGAGCAGCAGCATGATCTCAGCTCAGTGTCACCTGGCCGCATGGCTTCCCTCCAGGTCAGGCTTTGGATGTTTGGTAATGACTGTCTCAGGTGCCAGGGAAATGGGATCTCTTAGCGATTGCACAACTCCTTCCCTTGTGTGCTTCCTCTTAGCTGTACCTCCTCATCAGCATCCCACTGGTCTATCCCTCCTCCCTAGCCTGGCCCGGTGCACACACACACACACACACACACACACCCCTGCTCAGGCTGCTGCTGCTGCTGCAGGCACTTGCACTAAAAGTTAATGAAGCAACAGTTGAGGCGATACTTACTCCAGTACTCAAGACTATTCTTTTCAACTGTCCTGTTTGGCACTCGGTTGGCCAGATTTTTCTATTTGGAAGATCCAATTCCCACACTCGAATTGTCCCACTACAAAGAAAACCGATACCCTTTTAAACACTGCTTCACATCTTTTAGGGTATTTCCACCCCACCCTACCCCACCCCAGCCCCTCTTGAAGGAGAAGCTGACAGGAAGAGGGAGAAATATTTCTGAGGAGTTTTACTTTTCGAGCCCACTGTACAACTTGAGAATTTCCCACTCAGCCTCACAGCAACCCCAGGACAGCTAGGGACAGCTAGGGACAGCTAGGGACAGCTAGGGACAGCTAGGGGCAGCTAGGGGCAGCTAGAGGTAGGTTGTATGGTCCCCGCCTCTGCAGGTGGGATGATGCAAACAGAGCTGGTACACAGCAGAACAGGACTCATACCCCTGCTCTGTCACCCATTGAAGTGTACACTCTCCCCACTGTACTCAGAACAAGCAGGTATATAATCAAGCAAACAGCCCAGGCGTGGTGCATCCTTGACTCTCAGCATGTAGGACACTGAAGTAGGCAGCATATCTCTGAGTCTGAGGTCAGCCTGGTCTACATAGTAAGTTCCAGGACAGCTAGGGCTACATAAATGTGTCCCTGTCTCCAAGATAAATTAACAAATTCATCGTGCAAATGAACGTAGAACAAAGCAGGGTTCTTAATATTCAGGGAAGTCCTCTTATTATTAAGTAAAGTTATATATACTTACGATATACAGCATGATGTTTTAATGCATGAACACACCGTGGAATGGTTAAATTAAACTGCTAAGCATGTGTGTTACCTTACTTATCTCTTCCTAATAAGTACACTTGAACTCCACTCCCATTGGATTTCCACTTTCAGTGTTATTTAACATATGCTGTGTTATTTAACATATTGCTTGGACTGTAGTCACCGTGGGGTATACATTCTGAGTGCCCATAGATCGACAAGTGGATGACGAGTGTGCATATATACAAAAGAAAACTGTGCGCCCTTAAGAAAGGCGGACATCTGGAGAAGACCATGCTAGCTGGAATGAGCCCATCACAGAAAGACAAATATGGCCTGATCTCACTCTTGTGGAATCTAAATGGAATGTACGGAGGCTTGGGTGGGAGAGGGCAAGCAGAAGATGTTTGTTCAGGACACCGAATCTCAGTTAGGAGAAATCAGGTGGTGATATCTTTTTTTTTTTTTTTTTTCCTTTCAGAGGCAGGATCTCATGTAGCCCAGGCTGGCCTCATAACTCACTGTGTAACTAAGGCTGGCCATAAGACTCTTGCCTCTGCTTCCCAAGTGTTGCGATTACAGACATGCACCTTGCTTAATGGAGGGTATTTTAGTTTGGAGATCCCTGTCTCCAAGGAAAGAGACTAAATGAGTAAAAGAGATTAAATGAGTAAAAGTTCAAGTTAGTAATTAATGCAGCGCTTAATATAAGGCTGGTGCTTCACTATTGTATGCTGAGTTCATCTGAGTTAACAATTCTATAATAAAAATTGTAATGCCGAGGCGAATATAATCAAAATACGTTGTGTGAAATTCTCAGAGATTTAGTAAAAGTATTATTTTAAAACAAGAAAACACTACAAAGAGTTCTGCCAACATCTCAAATCAGAAAGTGTTAATTAGAATTTGCCAACCTTTTTTTTGTTGTTGTTAGTTTACAGAATTGTAGACATAGTAAATGCTCAAGGAATATATATTTAAATGGATTTTTTCAAAGTGGAGAGAGGGGGCTGGAGGGGGAGGTTGATTGCTCTTGCACACATACTGGCCCATGGCCATACTGATGGGTATCATCATGTGAATGCCAAAACACGGATGTTTGGGCTGTCTCAGGGGTACCGTATAACAGAATGTACAAACCATGACTGTGATGGAAAAGCCAGGTATTCTGGCATCACAACAGAAGTCTTACTTAAGAATACGGACGGGCTGGAGAGATGGCTCAGTGGTTAAGAGCACTGACTGCTCTTCCAAAGGTTCTGAGTTCAAATCCCAGCAACACATGGTGGCTCACAACCATCCGAAATGAGATCTGATGCCCTCTTCTGGTGTGTCTGAGGACAGCTACTGTGTACTTAGATATAATAATAAATAAATCTTAAAAAAAAAAAAAAAAGAATGTGGACATTCCCAGTGCTGGTATCAACAAGAAATGGAAGCCAGCTTGGAATACAGATGAACCAAAAAAGATTGTTTCTTATAAAGCTTCCAGTTTGAATTTGGAGAAGCGTTGCCCGCAGACATTAGAACAGATTGATGCCTCTAGCTGCTAAGGAATCAAAGAACCCAGAATCAACAAAACAAAGAGTTAAGCTGCTCTGAGGAACAGAATGGAGGGTGGTGGGGGCAGGGATTGAAGGGCTTCAGTCTGGGCAGAAAGAGCAGGGTAGGGTCCAGACCCGATGTGCCTGACAGGGGAGGGCTCTTGTGGCTGCCAAGGAATTTCCTGCCTCTCTGTGAGTCCTTCCTCACTCAGCCATGGAATAAATGCATTGCGTGTGTGTTCCAAGGTGAGGACTGGAGACATTACAGAGGCAGAGCAGCACACATTCCTCTCTCTGGCTGGGGAAGGAATGAACAGTCTGTACCTTTCATGGATGAGAGATGACAGAGAAATCGCAAAGATAGTTTCGCTGAACTTATCTTTCTGCCTTACAGCTTACCATTTCTTCCCTTTAAGTCTGTGAGTGATGTGGGAAAGGACACTTTTATGTCTGTTTCACCTTCCCTTCAGGACACCAAGCAGGGCCCTGATTGCCAGTTTATAAATTAATGTATGCTGTGGCACAGAGGCAGGTTCTGTTCAGATGTTCAAGTCGCTCACCAGAAGCTGGTTGAAGCTGGCCCTACCCAAGTCATGTCCTGTGGCTAATAGCTTAAACGTTTGAAGTCTCCTGGCATGGTTCTTTTGCAAAATATCACCACATGAGACCTAAATCAAGAGCAGGTGGTAAGAAATACCAACCGGAAAGTGAATCCATGCAATTGTGCAAATGACTTGGCTGGCGTGGATTGGAAATCATGTCTTTTCAGTGACAAGAAGAATCCTAAGGGAAGTTCAGGACTGGTGAGGTGGCTCAGTGGGTAGGGGAGCTTGCTGCCAAGCCTGAGCTCAATCCTCAGGACCTACATGATGGAAGTGAAGAACCCACTCCAGGAAGTTATCCTTTGACCTCCATATGCTTACTGTGGTATGTGCATGGACAGATGTATACAATATGTAAATAAATGTAATAAAATAGGTTTTTAAGGAGGAGTTTAGCCATTCAGCATAATCTTTCCTCAACAACATTTTTCAAAGAAACATACTTAAAAAAAAAACACATCCAGCTGAAAGGATTTTTCAGTACTTACAAAAATTACAAAGGGAGGGTTTCATTCAGTGCTCAAGACATATCCCTTCCTCTCCCCACCCCCTGGCATTGCAAGTGTGTTTTCTGTGCAAGTGACATGAGTCATCTATGAGTCTGACCTTCTTGCTATGCAGACTTACTTTCCAGCAGTGACAAACATCTCATCTCGGCACCTAGAGAAGACCACGCTGGTGGCATTGCCGACATTGAGGCCCGCCGCAGGGCTGCCGCAAATGGCATCTCTCTTGGCTATGCTCCAAACCACCACACTGCCAAACAAGAAGGGGAAGACACCAACAGAGGAAATCAGACCTTCAAAGTTAACAACTAGTTTCCTGGTTCTGGGAAGAAAAAGAACAGAATGAAATGTTACTAGTGGTGGCTGGAGAGATGGCTCAGTGGTTAAGAGCACTGACTACTCTTTCAGAGGTCCTGAGTTCAATTTCTAGCAGCCACATGGTGGCTCACAACCATCTGTAAAGGGATCTGATGCCCTCTTCTGGTGTGTCTGTAAACATCTACAGTGTACTCATATATAGAAAATAAACAGATAAATCAGAAGAAGGAGGAGGAGGAGAAGAAGAGGAAGAAGAGGAAGAAGAGGAAGAGGAGGAAGAGGAAGGAGAAGGAGAAGAAGAAATGTTATTAGTGAGCGAGCACAAAGATGGCCCTTGACATCCCCCACCTCCCCCTCCCCCCTCTACCCCCCACCTCCACTCTCATCCCCCATCTCACTCCACATCCCCCAACCCCCAGCCACTCCCAAGCAACTGATCAATCAATCACACTGCTTTACTAGAAGACCAACGTGGGATGCTTTAAAAGCTTTGAAGGAAAAGGATTCTGGCACTGGAAGCCAGGAAACTCATCCATCACAGCATTTCAGACATGCAGGCATCAAAGCTTGCAAGCCTCTGTCTCATGTAAACATTTTCCTTGGGGCTGTAGACGCCTCCTTCTTTAATTCTAGGCTTTGAGAGGTTGACATAGGTCCTAGGAGTTCATTATCATCCACATTGGCTACATACCAAATTTGAGGCCAGCCTGGGCTACATGGATCCCATCTTAAGCAAAACAAAGACCAAATGCTTCAATACTCCAAATAAACACAAATATATTTCCACACAAAAGCTTTGTGTGTATATGCATATGTATATGCGTATGTATATGCGTATGTATATGCATATGCATAAATACATAGCAGTATGAATTACTCATAATTATATAATCAATAATGCTTTGAAAGTGGTGTTAGGAGCTAGAGGTGTAGGTGAGTGCTAGAACATGCTCTTACCATGTTCTAGACCCTGAGTTCAACCCTCAGCATTTTAAATTTTTTATTTATTTATTTATTTATTTATTTATTTGGTTTTTTGAGACAGGGTTTCTCTGTATAGCTCTGGCTGTCCTGGAACTCACTTTGAAGACCAGGCTGGCCTTGAACTCAGAAATCCGCCTGCCTCTGCCTCCCGAGTGCTGGGATTAAAGGCATGCGCCACCACGCCCGGCCTGCATTTTTTAAAATTAGGGAATAAAACCCATTTTTTCATTGCCTAACTAAAAAAATGTTTTTTTTTTTTTTTTTTTTTTTTTTTTAAATATTTATTTATTTATTATTTATTATATGTAAGTACACTGTAGCTGTCTTCAGACACTACAGAAGAGGGAGTCAGATCTTGTTACAGATGGTTGTGAGCCACCATGTGGTTGCTGGGATTTGAACTCAGGACCTTTGGAAGAGCAGTCGGGTGCTCTTACCTCTGAGCCATCTCACCAGCCCTAAAAAAATGTTTTAAAATGACATCATTCAAGTGTCTTCAGCCAATAGAAGAACCCTGTATAGTGAAGGGATGGGACATTTTTGAATTGTCAATCATTTTTGCATTGTAGGACAACACAGTTTCTTTAAATCTTAGCCAAATGTAAGCTTTAATTTGTTTAGAATTAAGTGTAAATTGTTTAAATAAATGGAGCATACCAGCATAGGGAGTAGTTCACAAGTTTGAATTTGTGGCACACGTGTATGGTGTAATTCCACAGCCATTGCAAAGAATGGATACACATAGATGTTCTGAATGAGAACTCATGGTGGTCTGGATGAAGATGGCTCCCATAGGTTCCTATATTTGAATACTGCCCCCCCCCCCAGAGTTGGTGGAACTGTTTTGGAAGGATTAGGAGGTATGTCACTAAGGGCAGCCTTTGAGGTTTCAAAAGACTCAAACCATTCCCAGTTTCTCTCTTAGCCCCGTGTTTGTGTCTTAAGAGGTGAATTCTTTTTTTTTTTTTTTTTTTTTTTTTTTTNAATTTATTAGTTTATTTATTAATTTATTTTGAAATTTGTATGCAGAAAGGCAAATCTTAGAATGTTCACCACCATCTACTGTAGTTTTCATCTCCCCTCTCCCCATAAACCAGGAGGATTGGGTGGACTGGACCCCTGCCACAGCTGCAAAATTAGACCAACTGTCTGAAGCTAGCTGTCAGAACCCTGCCTTTCTTTTTTTTTTTGGTTTTTCGAGACAGGGTTTCCCTGTGTAGCCCTGGCTGTCCTGGAACTCACTTTGTAGACCAGGCTGGCCTCGAACTCAGAAATCCACCTGCCTCTGCCTCCCAAGTGCTGGGATTAAAGGCGTGCACCACCACGCCCGGCTTAGAACCCTGCCTTTCTTACCACAGTGACCAACCAGAAATGGTCATATTGCATTTTCTTGGCCCAGCAAAAGTTTAACCATTGGGCTCCTTAAACAATAACTTTATGTAAGCAAATTTTAGATAGTCTAAAATCAAGGTCAAAGTGATAAGGGATTAGCAAGTTTTCCAGAGGTGAGAGTTTTTCCCAGACAAGGCTCCTAGCAGAGTGTAGAGGTAAGGTGGCCTAGTGGCCAGTATCTAGGACACTCCATGCCCGGACCTCAGGTTCTAGGACTTCTAAAATCTCTGCAAGTATGCACACATGACTGACAACAGCTGCATTTAACAAAGATAACAACACCCACAGAAAACTTCTGGCTGTTTCTTATGAGAAAACAGTCAACATGGGGATAAGCCCAGAGATGGTGGGAGCACTCACAAAAAATTATTAAAGTAGCAAAAATCATGAAAACGTTGGCAAATTTCTGTGCATTGAGAGGACATGGAACTATGTTTTGTTGTACACTTGTGACTCTCAGATAAGGAAACTATGGTATATGGAAAAGTATTTCGATGTATCCATACATAGCCAGAGTTGAGCCATTGTTTTTTTTTT